>PYXC01002418.1:2500000-2590000 GCA_015244755.2 Tenualosa ilisha
TAGTCTCTACTCGCGGAATGACATGAAGATGTGAATCTGAAGCAAATTCTGTTGCCATTGACAGTGTTCATTCTAGTTTAGCAGCAGATATTATCCATATATAACTGGCCTCTGAGTGTTCCGAGGACCCATTTACTGTAAAGTCAGTGGAACATCCCACCACATTCTGGAGAGTCATGTCATCATTATTGTCCTAGGGGAAATCTGCCCTCTGCATTTAGCCCAGTGGTGGCCAACTCTCTATCAAGCGGCCTGCCACAGAGGCCTGAAAATGAAATCTAATGCAGTGTTCGATTCATTTAATATTATATGTGCATATTGTAGTTTGAGCACTGAGTTACATTTGCAACCCCATTTTCCACTGAAAAGGTAATTTGTTCAAAAAAGGATGCCCATCTAGGACAGCATAGGGGTTTCTCACTGAAACTCTAGGACAGCACAGGGGTTTCTCACTGAAACTCTAGGACAGCACAGGGGTTTCTCACTGAAACTCTAGGACAGCACAGGGGTTTCTCACTGAAACTCTAGGGACAGCACAGGGGTTTTCTCACTGAAACTCTAGGACAGCACAGGGGTTTCTCACTGAAACTCTAGGAACTGATTGAAAATGGTGCTCCTAATTTTGCATTGGCATATACAGTGTCAGAAATATTTCATGGCATCTTTGAACATATTTATTTTCTATTTATGTTTAGATAACATACACGTTTTAAATTATTTTTTTTTCTATTAAAGTAACTCATCTGCTAAATGTGAAACTAAACTTTTGCAGTAGCCTGCGTGTGGAGGGCCTCTTGTCAGACCATCTGACTACCACAGTGAGCCTCCCCCCATGACCCACCCGTGGGCTCTTGGAAAGCCTAGAACTCTGACAGCCATTTGTATGCTGAATGATCCCACAGCTCCTTGGTTTGATTTGGGCTCGGTCTAATCGACAACAACTCAGTCAACCAAAGCTTCATGTGCCTGAACCATGTCAATCATTCAGCAGATAGCCAAAGGAGGAGATACCAAGGGGTCAGAATCATCTATTATCCAGATTTGAAGCAGTTCAACAGTCAATCTGACAGAGATGTAGTAAACTTGAGAGTGACGTCGTCATTCAGTATCATGTCATCTAACCAATCTGGGCCTCAACTAACTCTCAGGCTAGAGGCTCTCTCAGCTCCAATGGAGCACACATTACCAGGAAAAGAAGAAAAACACAAAACTAAATTGCTAGTGGATGCAGAGGGAAAGTGAGCTATATAAGCTAGATGTTTTTACCCAAGCCCTCTGCACTGGATTATGAAAAGTGGGCTAATTATCAGCCCATGACAGAGTCCAATTATTTACATCAGACACAGACTAGTTTGTGTGAGGTTATTACTCTATGAGTTCCTTTTGTTCTCAGGCCATGAGAAATACAAACAGACAAGCCAGAACTGAAAAGAATGCAAATGAGAAATTCAGATTCCAGTGTTGCCTCAGGTGACTGATGAGAAGATAACATATTTACATACAGAGATAGTTCAAATAGTTGAGGCTCGCCACAGACAAAAACAACAAACACTTGATAAGGAGTCACTGAGGAAGTGAACAGCACCTGACTCATTCTTAGACTGTGGTTCTATTCTTTCACCACAGGGTGGCAGTAGCACACCTGCACTGTCCAGGCAGCAGCGAGGCAAAGTTGCCTCTTGTTTGCTGCATGGTTGTTGGGCACGAAGCCAACTTTATATAACGCCGTCCTAATAACGACTAATTTGCACCTGATGTTCAGTTAATTAAGACAGTGATAAAGGCTCCATGGAGAGAAGCAAGAGTCTCACAACAGAGAGAGAGGATGAGGCAAACAGTGTGTGGCTAATTAAGACATTAAAGGGCACGCACAAACACAATGGTAAACACACACATGCACACACACACACACACACACACACACACACACACACACACACACACACACACACACACACACACAAACACGCAATATTAGAATAAAGCAATACTGGTCTAATGGAAGCATATGTCTAATAGTTTGACCGTTGTGACTGATGTGATGAGTAGTAACGTGAGATAAGACTGGATGTGCAGATGAGCATGGATGTGCAGACAGAAGAAGCAGACACTGGTAGCAACAGATGGATGTAGGCTGACAACTGTGCACACCCTAACTAACCACACCCATACACACCTGTACACCTGTCACTGCAACTGCGTCTGTGTGATCACAATGTTTATTTCATTTGGACCTCACTGAAAAGCAGAGCATAACTGTATGTCTTTCACTGAGGTACAGTGTAACTGAGATTCAGTATGTAATAGTGTCTCCCACACGGCATCAGTGTAATGACAGCAAGTAGGATCAATGCGGATGAAGATCCACAAGATCAGAGGACACATTTAGTGTGTGTGTGTGTGTGTGTGTGTGTGTGCGTGTGTGTGTATGGGTGTGTGGGTGCACATGTGTGTATATGCATTGTATGTATGGGTGTATCCCTATGTAAATATATATTTATTGTCTGTTTGTATTTTTAGGATATTATCACAAGAACAACAAAAAAAGAGGAAAAAAGTTTGATTTTTCCCAAAAAAAGAGAGTGTGAGATGAGCCCAAGTCAGTCATCAGTGATGCTTGGATGCTGTCCGGAGTGGTGATCTGCATTGTGCTGTGTCAGCTTCCAGACTGCAGTAGCAGGGCTTCAGCAGGAGGCCATGCAGCCCCAGTGACTGAGGGGGAAGGGAGGGCAGCTCATAGCTGAGGCCCAGGCTTCTGGTGCACCTACAGTAGCTCCACACCGCACAGGACAAGCACATCGTCTGGTGGGCCGTACCTGTGTGTTTCTCCATGGACTGTATGGGTACTTGTGTGTTCTTGTGTATGTGTAGGAGTATGTGCAGGAGTATGTGAGGTGTGTGTGTGTGTGTGTGTGTGTGTGGGTATGTATATGTGTATGTGTGTGCGTGTGTGTGGGTGTGTGTGTGTGTGTGTGTGTGTGGGTATGTGTATGTGTATGTGTATGTGTGTGTGTGTGTGTGTGTGTGTGTGTGTGTGTGTGTGTGTGTGTGTGTGAGGCCAGTGCAACTGTGTTCAGACTTGGGCCTTCGTCAGCCCTGATGGCCTCAGTACCATTACTGGAGCACCATTAGAGTCCACCTTAATACAGCAAACTCTCTCTCTGTCTCTCTCTCTCTCTCTCTCTCTCCTCTCCTCTCCATCTCTCCTATCCTCCCTTTACTGCACCTCTGAGACTTGTTCTTCCTCTCTCTCCATTTCTCCTCTCTCACCTCCATTCTTTTTTTTTGTATCTGTTCCTTTTGGTCTATGAGCCCCTCTCCTCCTTTTCCTCTCATCCTTCTCTCATTGACTATTTCATCATCTCCTCTCCTCTCCTCTTCTCAATCATTTTCCTTTTCACTCACTCACATTTTTTTGTCATTCTTTCATTTGAAATCTTTCACCTTCACTTTGCTATATAGGCACACACACACACACACACACACACATACACACACACACACACACACACACACACACACACACACACACAAACACACACACAGGCACACATACACTAACATACAAGAGATAAAATCACAGATAAAATCACCTGCATGTGTATGTGTGTGTGTGTGTGGTGTGTGTGTGTGTGTGGTGTGTGTGTGTTGTGTGTGTGTGTGTGGTGTGTGTGTGGTGTGTGTGTGTGTGTGTGTGTGTGTGTGTGTACATTTAAACGTATGTTTTTATGTGCATCACAGTGTGCAGAGAGCAGCAGCATCACAGGTCCGTGGGTGTTTCATGCACTGTTGGCTTTAAGCTCTTTCTCTTTCGTCTGATCAAAGGCTTGCCAAGCGTTTGGTACCTCAAACTCACAACACTGTTGTTTTTATTGACAGTCTCCCATTGAGTAGCACTTTGTGGATTACATAACAAACAGCACCTGTATGTGACTGCATCTGTGTATGTGTCAGTGTGTGTGTGTGTGTGTCTGTGTCAGGGCAGACGGATAAGCAGAGAACCATAATATTTATTTCATTGAGACGAGCATGAGCGCTGGGAGAGGGAGATCAAGCGACGTCCCTGTGGTGAAATTCCCATACAGCCCCCCCCCCCCCCCAAAGATACATTTTTCATAGGACTCTGCCACATCTCCTCTCTGTCACTCTGTAGCTCCAGGGCATCAGAATGAGCCACTGTTTGAGCTGTGAACGAGAATGAACAGAGGAGACAAGCAGATAGGGGAGGAGAGAAGAGAGGGGAGGAGAGAAGAGGGGAGCAGAGGAGAGAGGAGGGGAGGAGAGAAGAAGGGAGAAGAGGAGAGGAGAGGAGAGGAGAAAAGAGGAGAGGGGAGGAGAAGATAGGAGAGACTAGGGAAGGAGAGGGGTGGTGAGGTGATGGCGGGCAGATTAAATATTAAACTCTCACTCCTTCCTCTCTGACATCACCAGCCACTTGTTCACCAGTCTCCCCAGAAAGAGTGATGAAGATGGGTCAGTGGAGCCGGAAGGGGGCACGACTGGGGTCAAGAGGTCACAGGTAAAGGTCACCTTCCCCAACCCCATGCCTTCCTCTAGAGGAGACCGGACTGGTGCGGCTCACTGCACAAGCCCCAGTGAGCGCTCCAGGCCTGCTGAAAGAGAGAGAGAGGGAGTGCGAGAGAGACCCATTAAAATCTGGGGATGACTAA
This sequence comes from Tenualosa ilisha, assembly GCA_015244755.2. Lineage (NCBI taxonomy): Eukaryota > Metazoa > Chordata > Actinopteri > Clupeiformes > Clupeidae > Tenualosa > Tenualosa ilisha. The sequence goes on from PYXC01002418.1 coordinate 2,504,671, forward strand.
CTCATATTGGACGTGCTGGTGATCAGGGAGCACTCCTGTTTGAAAAGCTCACTCTGTGATTCTCTCAAGCACTCCAGCTCTCTCATTCTCTTTCTTTCCTTCATTCTCTCACTCTCTCACCATGTGTTCTCTTTTTTTCTCCTGCTCTCTCTCTCTCTCTCTCTCCCCATCTCTCTCTTCTGGTCTCTTTGGCTCTTTGGCAGTGCTCAGAGAAGATCAATTATATGGAGGATCTATGAAGCACCTGTCAATCAGGCTGTTGCTAAGGGACCAGAGACGGGGATGTTCCAATAATGACAGGCCTGAGGTGGGTCTATGGAGCTACCTAAACTGACTTCTACTCATGAAAAAATAAAGACCCAAGGAGTGTGTGTGTGTGTGTGTGTGTGTGTGTGTGTGTGCGTGTGTGTGTGTGTGTGCGTGCGTGTGCATGTGCGTGTGTGTGTGTGTGTGTGTGTGTATGGGTCTGTGTGGATGTGTCTGTGCCCACTGGGTTGTGAGTGATAGACTGAGTGAAAGAAATTGAGAGCACATCCACAGGCACTTTCTCACACAAAGAAAACATGTTGTATGTTCATGTACAGGAGATAGTGTGTGTGTCTGTGTGTGTGTGTGTGTGTGTGGTGTGTGTGTGTGTGTGTGTGTGGTGTGTGTGTGTGTGTGTGTGTGCGTGTGTGTGGTGTGTGTGTGTGTGTGTGGTTGATTTCAGTTGGAAATGAGGGAGATGGGGGTACAAATATAGCAAGCCATGGTAACCTCACCGGTGGAAAACAGGAAAAGGAAAAAAGGATTGAACGAAAGGAAAAAAAAGAGGGGAATCTAAATCTAAAGCCAGAAGCTGAGAGCAAAACCATTGTGGGATCATCACAGACTGAGTGAATGTGGTGAGCCGGCTTATTTTAGCCTCTCTGGGCTGTAGATGACCTCTGCACAGATGAGTGCAGAGAGGTGGGAAAATTCTAGAAGCCTCGGCAGGCAGGTAGAGAGAGAAGCAGGTGGAGTACCTGACTAGGCACCCATCATCAGATGCATTAGAGATGTGTGGAGAGAGAGAGAGACAGAGAGAGAGAGAGGGAGAGAGAGAGGGAGAGGATGGCAGGAAGAATGTGAGGTTCGTAGGGCCAAAGATTTGTGTCAGCAAAGATGACGATCTTAAATATTCCATAGGCAGCCTGAGTGGACTTAGGCTCTCCTTGCTCACTTATTCAACACTCATCATCTTCATCGTCCCACACTCTGGTATTATCCTCCTCCTCATCTTCTTCATCTTCATCCATATCTTCCTCCTCATTATCATCTTAATCATCAGGCACCACCATCTTCCTCCTCCTCCTCTTCATTCACACCCTCATTATGAGCTCTGGCCATTAGAGAGTCAGCGCTGATGTCCTGGAGCACAGGTCCTATACTGGCCCAGGCTGGAGATGTAGTAGACAGGCTGGCCTTCCACTCTCCTCTAATTTCAAGCTATTTGATTCAATTGATAAGCATTTCAAGCTATTTGATTCAATAAGGTGGATTTGTTGAAATGATGCAAAATAGATACAAAATACATGAACACCATGTATTTGAATTAAGTTTTAAAAATATTTTTTTTTCCACTCTAATTGGCAAAAAGCCAGTGTGAACACTCCATTTCTATTCTATGTGATAATACAAAATGATTATCTTATTTTCAGGCATTACATTGATATTTAATCTAGGCTATATTATGGTGTGTCAATATTAAACAGTGACATTGCAATTAAACAGGTGTGAGCAAAATGATTAATCATCACATTAATTATGAAACAAGATAACAAGATAATCGACATAAATAAATGATTGTGGAATAAAACACTGTGATGGAAGCATTGTGTGGGCCACACACACACACACACATACACACACACACACACACACACACACACACACAGTGAGAAAGTGGTAAGTGGAAATGGTGAGTCTGGCAGATGCCTCAGAGCTGATGAGTTCCATACAAGCACAGACAGACTTAGACATCAAAACCTCTGTGTTCCCAGTGTTCCCTTTTAACTCCTCACTCAATGACCTCTGCACACACAAACAGCACTTGCTGCTTTGAACAGTGTTATATATGGTGCCCTATATCGCCAACCTCATCCAAAATATTTCAATGATTATTTGCTGCTTAATAATTCCGTGGAGACAAAGTTGTGTTCAGTTTGTGTATACAACATTCAATCAGAACAACTGTCCAGGTGACATTGTCAAGCAATGGATTCATTTTTGGGGAACTTTGATTCTCTCAAAAATAAATCAGTCATCTCATGGGGAGAATGGGGAGCACCTTGGGTACATGTGGTTTCATGGGAAACTGCCCACCCCGGGGTCCTCTCCCTTCCTCTCTGTCTTTCTTTCTCTCTCCTGATCACTACCCCTCAGTCTTGGCCCTCCTGTCTGAGGAGATAAAGGGAAAAGTCATCACAAAAACATAACTCTCAAAAGAAGCACAGTATATGTCCCAAACAGATGGTGACTAGCCGCTGAGTGGATATTACTGAAACGTATCCAAAAGCCTTCATGCTCCTGTGGATGTTAGAGAGGCCCTGTTGGTAGATTTGACATCTGATTCATCTTCAAACTGTCATGCCATTACCTAGGAGTGCCAGTTCCTCTTTTGCCCTTTTTTTCTCAACCATGGATGTGATGGCTATCTCCCTCTCTTCTGCTGCATGCTCACACACACTCCTGCATGTGGTTCAGCAAAGAGAAACACACACACACACACACACTCCTGCATGTGGTTCAGCCAAGAGAAGCACACACACACACACACACACACACACACACACACACACACACACACACACTCCTGCATGTGACTGAGAGAAACACACATGCAACTTTATTTACTTAGTGGTGGGGTGTGGAAGGTAAAGTAACAGTTAAAGCCAGGGGATCATTTCCCAGGGAACAAGACAGCCGAGATTCCCTAGAAATGTGTGTCTCTCTTGTTGACTCCAGTGGCTGTTACTTTTAGACATGCTTTTGAGAGTTGACACCAGAGCTTTTTCATCAAAGGAAGAGTTTGACTAGATGCCAAAGGACAACAACGACTGACATCTGGTCATCACTTTGGCATGCCTGTCAAGTTGAAATAGGCAGTTACAGGTGGGACTAACTACCGCTTTGTATTTTATTAGAATAACAGCTTTTTGTTAGTGTGTGTGCTAGTGTGCTCTGATTTGCATGCTTATTATTATTACAATTTCAAATAGATACACCAAAATACTGAGCAAAATAAAATACTCCAAATTCAGAAAACAAGTCCATTACTTTCATGCTAGGATCTACAACAACATCAAACCCGCACAGAATATGAAGAATTTCAGTTCTGTAGTTCAAGCCATAACAGCCTTATTATAAGCCTGTCACAAGTGGGAGAATCCTGGCCTGCCAGAGAGATATGGTGGAAGCCCCTATCAGACTCATGTGGGAGTGATGCCAATTGATCCAGTTCTCCAGTGAAGCCCCTTTCAGTTCATCTCCACTCAAGCTCTGGGGGAACGTGCTCTGTGATCCAGGTAATGTAGGAACAAGGGCGGGGGAGCTGGAGACAAGGTGCTAACTAGAGGGGACCGTGATCATCCATCTTAGAGGGGAGACGCTCGGCAGGTTATTGATCGGCAGCCATGGGACAGGATTTGTAGAAGAGGGGGCTGGGGGGGGGGCGGAGTCACCTCAGAGAAGTTACATGATGTGAAGTACACCATGACAACACCCTGGAGATGTAACGACACGTCCATCAGGCCAGCAGGAACAGAGGTGGAACTCTCTGAATGTCAAAGATGAGAGAAAAAATTAACTGGAAAAAAAAATAGAAATCCGGCATAGTTAACTTTGGGTAATGATGCCTGAACTTACAGTGTCTGAGTCCCTGACACTTGTGCCATTGGTCTTCAGATGTATCTGCAATCACTGTGGCCAAATTAGCAGTGGCCCAGTCAATACCAGTCACAAACAATCTGGTGCATTCAAGTGCACTAAAGCCATTATTGGCACTTAGCGCATAGGAACAGATTAAAGGCATTATTGTCAGGGTGATGATCTGGACTTCTCTCTGGCTCCTGCACAGAGGTTGGTGATGTATGTGAGCAATTAGGTACACTCTGTTAAGTGTGTCCTGACACTGCACTAGGGAACCACTCAAAAATCATCAGAATGTGTAGAAATTCATTCACCCATACACCCATACCAGTGCTGTAGTCTAGTTTGCTGTAGTGGGCATACTGCTGTAGTGGGTATACTGCTGTAGTCTAGTTTGCTGTAGTGGGCATACTGCTGTAGTGGGTATAGTGCTGTAGTCTAGTTTGCTGTAGTGGGCATACTGCTGTAGTGGGTATACTCCCTGTGACTGTAGTGGTTATACTGTCTTGTACTATTACAGTGTTGTCAGTATTGCAGCCTGTGTTTTTCTGGATATATGCAAACCCAAGAACCTTTGAAGTGCTTATACAGTGTATGCCTGCATATCACGTAGACTGCAGCCCTGACCCGTACAGATGTAAAGGAAATATAAGGACGTGGTCCCTGCTACGGCTGCTGTTGTCTTTGTAGACATCTACGGAGATATTAGTGCAACTCTTTAGAGATAAGAGTGGCGTGGAGCACCTGAAGTCCTTGTGCCCTTGAGAGAGGAAAGGATCCTAAGCCTGTCACATATAAACACAGGACACACAGATGTGGCAAACTGCCACTGCTCTTCAGGCCTTTATCTCCAGCAGAGCTGACTGCTCCACCAGCCCTGAGGGCAGCAACAAACTTACAAAGAGCAAAGGACAGGAAAAAGGGGGATGACAAAAGGAGGGGACAATAGTGGGTTTTTACAGCCATGCTGACGGAGGACAGGCGTTCCCTCGACACATGCTGGAAAAGAAGAATTCAAACTGCCCGCCAACGGCCTCGTGCTCCGGATCCACACTAGGACAATGGCCTTGTGGGAACACAAAAAGATCAACACGCGCCCCTCACAAAAGAGAAGGTGTCGTCTGTTTGAACCTGATGGCATCCACCTTCAGCTCCCCCACAAAACTAAAAGACAGGGATGGAAGCACAACAAAAAGAAGAAGGAAGCTCCCATTTCAAGCCCACAGCATACACACACTGTACAGGTGACACACATGTCAATAAGAGGGGGGTCCCAGATTGTTTCAGACAGACTCTAGACTCCTCTGTGCCACACCAGATGTTTCTGATATCCAGTAAATACTGTTTCTATTACCCATCCGTTACATCATGTCAGTGTGCCAACGGTTGACACCCAAGGTAATATTAAACTGATTTTCTCGCAACTCGAGTGAGTCATAACTATATAAACAGTCATTTGATTAACAACCCTGGCTGATAAAACTGGAAATGTTATTGGACGCAAAGGGCATGTTTGGAGCACGTCTTTGGGATTTGTGCCACCCTGTGTATGCAGACTGTGTGTGTGATATAGTGTGTATGTGCATAAAAATGTAAAGCATGTCACTTAGCAGCTTTTAATAATGCAAACAAGACACCTCTGTTTCCTGAGAAGGTTTCTGCAAGTCTGTTTTTGTGTTTAAACATGAGATTTTTGAGGTTTTGAAGACAAATACCATAAACTATTAAAAATGTCAACTTTCAAGCAGAACTGGAGTACAGAGGATGTACATTACTGAGAGAGAACATGACAGATTTCACAAATTCATACTTAGTATACTGAATATTTATTTCATCTAATGTATATAATGCAAAGTTATTATTTTATCTGTATACCAAAACATCCATAACATCCATTCATGTTATACTAAGCAACATTCCACAAAGTTCATATGAAAAATGATCAGCAATTGGTGGAGTGGGTAGTTGGCTCAGGTTCAATACGTGTGCTGAATAAGTCCCTATTTGTTTGGGTAACTAAGTGTCTGTTAAATCCCACTTACTTCACTTCAGGCCATCAGCAGGATAACCAGTCTGCACATCTGTCTTCCATCCAGATTCCCATTACCCCAGAAAATCTCAGATTAATACAATACAGATCGTTTTTCATCTCTCTTCTCAAATCCCTGTGAGAAAATCATGACTGAAATCCCATCATCACTATGAGTTCTACTGTGTCCAGAGAGGAGGGTTGAAGGTGATGTCTCATATGCATTCACCATGTTCCTCTCAATACTGCATGGCTTTGGCAGTGCAAGTGTTCAAGAGTCAGTTGAAATAACTGAATTTGACTGAACTGAATTGGCAGGCAGGCAGAGAGAGAGAGAAAGAAACAGACAGATAGTGAGACAGGAGAAAGAGGAAGAGAGAGAAAGAGAGAGAAAAAAGAGACAGAGAGAGAAAGTGAGTGGGCTGGGTGTGGTGTGGAGTAGAGTGGTGTTTGGGGCTGGGGTGGGGTGGGGTGTGTGCAGTGGAGCGAAGTGTAAGCTGGTGTGACACACACACATGGCCTAGCGCAGTGGTGCTCATGTTGGGCACAGCACTCTCCTGCAGGTCCCATTGTCTCCACAGTGACCCCCGCAGCCAGGGAGCAGGGAGGAGGCCAAACGTCTACAGAGCCTCCTTGTTCTCCAGCTGATCCTTCTAGACTTGAACCCCATCCACACACACACACACACACACGCACGGACACACACACACACACACACACACACACACACACACACACACACACACACCACCCCCGCGTCTCTCCCACACTGACTAAACACTGACTACAGCAAAAACAGTCACGCACACATCATTCACACACACATACACATATGCACACACCTACACACCTACACACATACATACACACACACAGAGAGAAAGAGAGAGAGAGAGAGAGAGAGCCTGCTTGTGTTGTGCGTGAGTTGATTGTGATTCTGATTAGGTCTGTCTGCTATGGTCTGGGCCTGAGATGTACTCATAGCCTGTGCCTACGCTATCTTTCAAATGTCACCCGTTTAAACTTGTTTGTCACTTTCTTCAGATGCTCAGCTTATGAGTGCACACACACACACACATACACACACACACACAACACACACACACACACCACACACACACACACACACACACACACACACACACACACACCGTCCCTATTGTTTTTTTTTCCTTCAGCTAGCCAGGCCATGCAGTATGTGTAATGAATCCAGGCTAAGCTGGTAATTAGGGCAGGTCCTGGGTCAGCGCCCTCTCTGCCCCACTCGACCAGCAGTGCAGTCAGACTCAGGCCCTGCAGCTGACGCAGTACTAATGCTGCCACCTCACAACCACCCGCACTCTACCCCCATCAGATGGCAGCCACTCAGGGCTGGTGCATAGGGTGGTGTGTGTGTGTGTGTGTGTGTGGTGTGTGTGTGTGTGGTGTGTGTGTGTGTGTGTGTGTGTGTGTGTGTGTGTGTGAATACTTCTTACAGTTTTTGTAATTCTATGGGTAAAATGTAGCAGTAAAAATAAACCCTTCTTCAACAAGCCCTCAGGGCTAGTTCTGTTATACTACTCCCCGATCCGTTTTGCTGTCCCATATCCACACTGAGGCTGTGAGTGAATTAGAGGCATGAATCTACTGCCTAGCCGTGTTCATAGTCAGCATAGTGCCACTCCTAGTCCTGTGTGCTGTACTGTGCACTTTAGCCAATAAACAGATACACAAGACCCCTGACATGGTCCCATTCATAAACTCCATGGTACAAATTCTGTTTTGGAATTCTGTCCGTGGAATCAAATGGCTATCATGGCCTTTACTGGTGTGCATTGTATCTTACTGTGGACTAGGACTAGGGTATGTGTCTGCCAGAGAGGCATGCAGATGTAGCCCTAGGGTGGGCCAGATGGAACAGGGTGGATCACTTTCCCCACACACTCACAGACAACCTGGGACCACAGCACAGAAGACTGGGAACATTTTTAGAGCCTCTCACTATGCATAAGAAAGAGTCAAACCCTTGGATGAGACAAACACACACATACACACACGCACACACACACGGAGAGAGAGAGAGACAGAGAGAGAGAGAAAGAGAGAGAAAAACAGAGAGTATATTTACTGTTATGTGCATGCAACACACATACCCGTGCACAAAGAAGTCCACAGATCAAGCATAAACACACAAGTCATCACTTTCTCCAAAACAAAACAAACCCAGCAGAAAGAACTCTCAAGCCTCTGTTGTGTAATAACATAGTCTCTCCCCCTGCCCACTACATGCAGTGCAGATCAGGCCTGTAAGGCTACTGTAAGTCCTCTCGGCACTGCGCAGTTAGAGGCCCGTTAACCACTCTAAGGCCACGCGCCGGGCGCCTAATGATGATGTTTACTTAGTGGCCGCTGGCCGAGAGAGACCCCTTGGAGCTGGGCCCGGGCCCGGCCGCCATGCACCCCACGGAATCCCCTTCTGATTGTGTGGCAGGGTGGTGGAGCAGAGTATCTATTATACATCAGGCACCATCATTTATTTATCCTGCCGCACGGCCAGTCTGTAAACATGCCTACAGTGTCTGATCCACACAACACAAAACCTTTGAGTGTGTGTGTGTGTGTGGGTGTATCTTTAAGCATTCCTCAGTGTCAAAGAGACAGAGAGTGTTGGGGAATGTCTGTTTGTCTTGTACCATTGTTCATGCTCCTCACTGTATCAAAGGCTGTGTGTGTGTGTGTGTGTGTGTGTGTGTGTGTGTGTACTAACCAAGCATACCCTCATACCTTGTTCTTTTTGTGTATTATTTGAGGATCTCCTTCTCTCTTTTTCACACCCTCAACCTCTCTGGTGTTTGCACATGTGCGTGAACTTTGAACTGGGCCACAGGCAAAGCATGAATAATTCAGCCTAAAAGACAGAAAGATTATTTGTTTACTGATCAGGTTAATGAACTCTGACAAAGGGGATATGAGCTCTGACTGACTTCATAACCATGGATCATTTCTTCATTTCTCAGCGGGAAGTTCTCCATCAATTTTCCACCACCAATTCATAGAACCCATCAGCAAGTCTTTCATCATTATGTAGTTGTGAATATAAACTGACAGCTGTTTTAAAACTATTAGCCACTTTTAAACTTTCAGATCACATTTTTTCCTATATCAGAATTGTGTTACATTCACCCGTGTTTTTTTTTTTAATAAAATACTTTTTACACAAACTTGAATCACTGAATTGATTTCAATTGATACAGACACAATAGAAACAATCAAAGCCAGGGCTTTGGTAAGCTGAGTGACTGGCCAAGGAAACTAGTCCAGTAGCACATTAGGTTAGTGCACTCTCTCTTTGAGATGACAAGAGAAAATGAGACTCTGAGGAATGGATGAAATGAGGTGATGTGTGTGTGACTGATTGAGCTGGAGTTACCTGTGCTGAGTTGTTACTGTCCAGACAGGCAGCATTACAGTGATGCTGAGGAGTGCTGAGGCATGAGATTGGGAAGTGCTGACACACACACACCACACACACACACACACACACACATAGACACACACACACAGACACACACACACACACACAGACTGGGATTAATGCACTAGTGAGGGTCACTTCCTCATGGGCACCTAGCTCCTCACATCTCAAAGGATATGCCAGTCATATTCATTCAGTCATATTATTGCTGCTGCTGTTGTTTATTTTTGCTTGTTATTCATTTGTTTGTTTGTTGTTGTTGTTGCTGCTGCTGTTTTTAAAAACAGAAAACACAGAACAAAGGTCCAAACAAGAAGAATTTGGAGAGCTTAAACATAGTGTAGATACAAATACACAAACATGTACTGTATAGACACAAACAAACACAAACACATGAAAACAGAGAGAAAGAGAGAGAGAGAGAGAGGGAGAGGGAGAGAGAGAGAGAGAATGATACATGATGATTATGCTAAAAGGAATCACAGGAAGACGGTGGTTATAAATAATAATGTGCTGCTAGGCCCATCATTTAATTAGGTACACACATAATTAGGTGATTAGCCTGCGTATTAGCATGAAAGCTAACTATTAGAATATGAATTAATCATTAATTAAATTCATTAACAAAGCATTGCTATGCATGCCGTACTCACAAAGAGATCAGCCATTCCTGTTCTCAGTGTGTTTGCTCAAGTGGATATTGAGTTCTGTCAATCTCACTGAGTGAGTCAAGTGCCTTCCCTGACACCAAGACTGTCCGTAACTAGTCCGCATTCAACCTGAGCTTCTCATAGACTCTAATTACTGCCTCAGTTTAACAATATCAATATTAATTAACACTTTGTAAAGCATAAATGAATGATGACCCTGCACTGGTTACATAATTAATTCATGTTGATAAATATATTCAAATAATAATAAGGCCTGCCGCTGAAAACTCCTCATTGTCAAATTCTGGGCGTCGAGTGAGTCTCCATTGTCTGAATGTAGTATTGACTCCCACTGGCCCCTAACAAATGCTGAATGGATGTTAGGGCTGCTCCCTAGGCCTCCTTCAGGTCTCTGACTCATCCACCCAGAGCAGTACAGCAGCCGTCAAACCCACGATCAATGATAATAAACTCCCCATTATCTGACTGGGGTGTTTTGTGGTGACTGACTCCAATCAATGCTATTAGAGAAGCGGCCTGTTTCCCCATCCTCCCTGTGTAGATTTCTTTTTTGGGGGAATGTTTTCAAACCATGTGATGATTGTCTGGTCAACGTTAAAAGGGAGGAAATGTTTCGGTTTTTGTTGAGTTGTCCGTTGTGGTGGTATGCAAGTGGGAGGTGGGGGATGATTGACAAGCTAAGACAGGAGTGTTCAGGATGAGAGAGAGAGAGAGAGAGAAGCTAAAAGAGGAGTGTTCAGGAAGGGAGAGAGAGAGAGAGACAGAGAGAGAGACAGAGAAAAGCTAAGAGAGGATTGTTCAGGAGGGGAGAGAGAGACAAAAAGAGAAAGAGAGAGAGAGAGAGAGAGAGAGAGAGATGTGTTTAGGAGGACAAGGAGGAGGACGACACAAAATCAGGGTTGGATACAAAACCCTTCTCGAGGTTCTGAAAGTGCAGCTCAAACCTTGTGACTATATCTGTTGGTCTGATGAGAATTCATACACACACAAACTCTCTCTCTCTCACACACACACACACACACACACACACATATGCATGCAAGCACGTGATCTGGGTGCAATGGGACATGCACAGATCTCAAAAGATGGGTTGCATCTATGGGTTTATTTTTGTAATGTGACAGACAGTTGCAGAGGGAGAAGGAAAAAGAGAACACAGAGAAAGACAGAGAGAGAGAGAGAGAGAGAGAGAGAGAGAGAGAGAGAGAGAGAGACAGGAAAAGGAAGAAGATTGCCCTCCGGAAGCTCTGCTAAGTGGCAGCCACCCCTCACCCAGTGTTTTCTCTCTTTACCTTGCTCCTCATTAAATATTCACCACTCCATTCCAGCCTAATTGTTCCCAACAAGACAGAGTGCGCTGCCTGCTGGAATTAAATTAACCCATTAGCTGGTGTCTCCATCAGAGGAGACCCTCTGTGTATGTGTGTGTGTGTGAGAGAGAGAGGGTGAGTGAGTGAGTGAGAGGGAGAGAGAAAAGTGAGTGTTCCTCTGTGTGACGCCTTTTAACTGCCTGCCTTTTATCTCGATTCACAAAGCTGTCACATGACGTCGAGGCCAAGATCATCACACATGGGAATCATTCAACACCATTTGGGGGGAAAAAAAAATATTGAAAACAGATTGGGATTGGCAATAACATGAGAGAATGCGTGATCAGTCTGATGTTATGAGAACAAACCAATGTACCATTTGTGTACCAATGTCTCACCACAGAGAGCCCAAACACTGGAGTTTACCAGCCTCACCTAATGAGGACATTACAGAGAGAGACACTTTTGTCAATAACAAAGCTCTCAAAAATGTTTAGTTCAAAACAAGGAGATGAAGACTGTTTATTGTGGCAGTAATAGGCCACAGAAGATAACTGAAGAGAAAGCCTTTAATTCATGCTTTGCAACTGGAGTCACTGGAAAGTGGGTCAGATTTGAACATCACAGATACGTCATCCCCTCTTCAAGCAAAGAGCATCCTTACAGAACCTTTATTGCCACGGAACATTAGACTCATTTCTGAGGCATCTCTTTGTGTGTGTGATGGTGTTTGTTATATCAACAGCATGTCAAACTTTACAGAAGAAAGAGGGGGGGGGTTCCCTACACTCTGCAGGGGCTGTGTGTGTATATCAGGATCAGACAGAAGTCTAATCGTTCTCAGGAGGCTTCAAAGAATGAGCCTTGTCCCAAAGACAGCAGGCACCAGCAGTCACAGAGGTCAATGGTGAAGGATTGATGAAAACACCATCCATCTAGGCCAGGTCTACTCAGGCCAGGAGAGGGTAGCTCCTGTGAAAGTCTTAAGTGGCAGGGCTTCTGATATGAGGATCAAACCCTAAGCATCATCACTTGAAACTCAAGTGTGAATGTGAGCATGGTGCTCCTGCCAAGGGAATCCATAAAAGTGCTGCAAGTGTGTGTTCAGTCTGTGTACAGGGGGAACAAGTGTGTATTCAGTCTGTGTGCAGGGGGAACAAGTGTGTGTTCAGTCTGTGTACAGGGGGAAGTCCTTTGAAATCAAGAAAGGGAAGGATTAGCTGTAATTGTGGTAATGGTGCACCTCACACTTTAGTTTCATTCATGCTTTAATCATTTAAGTGGATGTGAGGCAGAGCAGGCCTAAAGCATGTGTGTGTGCACTACAGCAATGCTATGGCACATGGTATGGCATATGAAAGTGTAGCAGATTCTCCATCTCTCTGGTGGTGAGGTCTACATCTGAAACAGGGCATAATGTGTGTCAGTGTTCTGTGGGCTCCTCCAGTGCAGGGTGATGGGGTAGGGGAGGGAGACCTACCCGAGGCCCAGCGCTGCTCTCTGCTGCTGGGCTGGAGCCCACCCCACACTCCCCTGGTCCACTGACCCGCTTCTTACAGGACCAGAGGGACCCCAGGAACAGACAAAAGGAGCTGCAGCAACCTGCCACTGAGTTACACAGCTCTCTGACCTCAATACAAACTCACCCACCCACCCTACCACACACACACATACACACACACACACACACACACACACGCACACACAACACACACACACACACACACACAAAAGTCGCACAAGTACATTTTTTATCTAGAAACCCATCGTCCAGTCGTCCAGAAACCCTTCGTCGTCGTGTTAGTGTGTGTGCGTGTTATTTTTATTTTCGCCTCTGTTGTAGCAAGTGGCACAGGCAATAAATTTGATAAACGAGAAGATCATTAAATATTAATTATGCATTAATTACATTCATAACACAACAAACCCTCTCTTAATGATTTATGAGGATGGAACTTAGTTTATGTCCTATTGGGTTGTCCAATAGGATTCCTCCATGGAGATACAGTAAGAGAGCCTGTGATGATGTAAATGAGGTAGTGAAAGAAAGAAAGAAAGAAAGAAAGAAAGAAAGAAAGAGAAAGAAAGAAAGAAAGCCAGTAAAGCAAGAATACTGCAGTCAGACAATAAATCTCCAGCTAGAGGAGCGAAAGAAAAATGGGTTGAATATAAGCAGTATGTGTAGTTTGACCCTCAGCTGTTGCCGTCTCCTTGGATAGAGTTACTGTTGCGGTATCATAACTCTGAAGGAGGAGGGGAGAGAAAAGGATGGTAAGGGCTGAGGTGCTCTTCCTAAACCTAACCTTTGACCCTTGACCTTTGCAGTAGTCACCCAATCTAAAGTTACTGCTGATAGAGAACTATGACCTTGCGACCTCTGTCTGACCTCTATGACTTTGCGATGCATTCTCTACTGGAGGTTCTCCCTAGGTTTTTTTTTTCCAAAACATTACCCATTACTTCAGACTAAATCCACAAAAGTTTTCTCCCAGTCTAAGCCTTTAAGATGATATGCATGCTTGTACTGCATAGGAAACCCGTAGGCTGTTGTTAGTCTGATGTCAAGCTGTCTGTTTGCTTGTCAGAGACCGCGCTGGAGGACAGACGGCCTTCCCTGTCCCTCAGCTGTCCCCCACATGCACCACAGGAGCACCTCTTCCCCTGTTAACCACGCTAGCTTCTCAGGCACACTCCTACTACAGCAAACACACCAACACCAAACACAAAGCAGAAACCCAACACCTTCTGCTACCTGCCATCCCTTCCCATCCCCCCAAATACCACACTACACCCCTCTTTCTCTCTTTCCCTCTCTCTCTTCCTCTTCCTCTCTCTCTCTCTCTTTCTCTCTCTGCGGGGCTGACCCTGTCTCCCTCCCCTAATAAATATTTCACAGGTGGAAAGTTTAGTAAACAGAGTCATAGAGGACTCTGTGGTTGCCGAGGAGATGGGTCGCCGAGGGAACAGGTGAGCCGTCTGTGTGTGTGTGTGTGTGTGTGTGTATGTGTGTGTGTGTATGCGTGAGGGTGAGTTCCATGGCAGTTGCAGGATCAGTTTCCTCTCGGAGTGTTCCCCTCTCCAGCCTCCATACTGTTCCTTTTAATCAGCGCCAGTATTGGACTCAAGCAATCAGCTGAGTGATTCAATTAGGAGGCTCCAACTGCACCCTGTAGACAAATGGGTCAGTGTGTGAGTGACTGGAATGTGAATTATAGTTTTAATCTGATTACCAGTAATAAATAAATAAATAAATAAACATACACTATAAACTGTGGATGGCCAATTCACATCCAATAAAATGCCATAGTATTTGTATGATGTAAATCTTTATGTGAAATACTTTGCACAATTTCTACAGCCAAAAATAGGAAATGCTCAAATTTATGTAATCAGTCACATCATACTATACCATGGCATTTTATTGGTGCAGTGGACGTCCACAAAAATGTCCATTTAATTGCTCATATTTCTGAAAGCGTTCAAATCGCTGAAGCGTTTAAATGCATTCCCAATGAACACATACAAAACTGTATTTTGAATTGCAATAATGGAAAATCATATAATAATTAGACCAAATAAATGTGGTCACTGAAAGTGCATAAATGAATTTATAGTCACTAAAAATGGACTGCAGACCCCCAAGTGCAAAGAGCTATCTCGTCTGTCTGAGGCCTGTGAAAAAGGGAAGTGTATTGATTGAGGGGCTCATCCTAACTAATCCAAGTGACTTCCATCACCATTATAGCCTAGCTTAGCTACTTAGCCTTCCTGAGAGAATTATTCAAGACAGCTTTCTCATGCATTCAGCACAGCTTAACTTAAGGCACAATACAAATATGACCCAGCTTAAAATCAATGATCAAGACAGCCAGAGGGGCTATAAGGCAAGCTGAGGCTTTTCAAGAGGAGGGTGTTTGTGTGTGTGTGTGTGTGTGTGTGTGTGTGTGTGTGAACAGGAGGTGCTGAATGAGAGTGGGTGTCCTGAAAGCAAGCATTATAGGACAGAGCGATACTATATGTGAGTGTGGGGGGGTTGTGTGTGTGTGTGTGTGTGTGTGTGTGTGTGTGTGACAGCAGTGAGAGGCACGGTGAAACAGTAGCCGACCCCCGGCGGTACAGCCACACAGGCTGCTCTTGCTGCTGCCTGGGCCGCTGTTGCTCCGGGGAGGATAATTGGCCCGCCGTGCCACAGCCACCATATGGCCAAGCAGGGGGGAGGCCTGCTGCTGCACCAGCTGTGGACCAGGGCCCCGATCAGAGTCACATTAAAGAGCCACACACACACACACACACACACACACACACACCTCCCCCCACTCTCCGCCTCCTCTCCCCTCTACTCCCTCCCTCCCTTCCTCCCTCTCTGCTGCTCTCCTCCCATTCCCTCTCTCTCTCTCTCTCTCTCTCTCTGTAGCGCTCACTCACTCGCTCACTGACTCTGTCTCTTGCTCTCTTTCTCAATCCTTTATTTAAATGACAGTTCTTAACAGAGCCCCAATCCCCACCAGCCGCCCCCTCCCCACCGTGCTCGCATGCCCTGGGGCATCTTCTAATGCTGAGAGACAGGCGGAGTGGAGGGAGAGACAGAGAGAGAGAGACAGAAAGAGTGCTACAGTGAGCTCATAACAAACCTTATACAGTAAAGGCAACTTCCTCTATCCTTTCTTGTTTTTTCCCTCTTGCCACGCCAGTGAATTTCTGTGTTATTCCAGGTCCACATGCTTTAGGATTTTATTTTCCTTTCTTCCCACCCTTTTCTTATATTCCGGTTGGGATTTAGTAGGAATGAAAGCAAATGTTTAGTAGTAGTGCTGTGCAGCTCA
Source organism: Tenualosa ilisha (assembly GCA_015244755.2). Taxonomy (NCBI): domain Eukaryota; kingdom Metazoa; phylum Chordata; class Actinopteri; order Clupeiformes; family Clupeidae; genus Tenualosa; species Tenualosa ilisha. Next base: position 2,520,846 of record PYXC01002418.1, read on the forward strand.
TGCTGTTGGACTCTCAGCTCTACAGCTACTGTTCTGCTGCCGTTTGTTTGGACTCGTTTGTTTGGCTGCGGTTTGTTTTATTCTTGCCCTCTGGTTTGTTCCTGTAGGCTCAGTCTAGGTCAGCATGTGAATGAAAGGGCAGGTTGGTTGTGTTTAGCATGGTACCGTAGCGCAGCATAGCGCACCTCTCTGTCTCGCCTCAACTCACGCTGCAGATGGATCACAGCACAAAGCGGTGTTGATGTAATATATATGAGGATCCTTGTGCCACTGCTAAGACATTAAACTGACTGGGGAGTCCCTGAAGGAGCCAAGTGACTTTGCAAACACACACATACACACACACTTGAGAATACATGTGTGCGCATGTGTATGCACTTACACAGAGGGAAACAGTAAGTAGCCATACACACACATACTCACACATTCACACACACATGCATTCATAAACACATTCATTCAGAGGTCAGTCCCACAATGCCAACACACAATTCTAATAGGTTTCCTAGTATGTGGTGTGATCCCCATGTCCTCCTGAACTTAATGATGGGACTGGATCTCTCTATCAGCCACGCAGGGAGATTGACAAGACAAGTGGCCCAACTCAACTACCGGCACAATTCATCTGAAACATTAATGTCTCGCCCCCAGGGCTCACTCCACTGACTGCACTAGACATGGAGACAGACCCAGAGTGTGTGAAATCTCACCTCTCGTGCTCTGGACACTCAGACACACAGACACATAGACACACACACACTTGTATGCACACACTCATGCAGACCACTGAGCACTGTGCACGTCTGATGACTATCAATTCCCAAGAATGAGAAAGTGCTTTCCACTTAATTGTTTTATCCACTAAAAATAAAGTAGCTATATAATCAACATTATTATCTAAATTCATAAATAATCCTTCAGATTTCTGTGTGGGAATCATAGAGTAAGGGCTGGGAAATGAAGGTGGATGATGGCACGTTATGTACCGTGGCACTGCTAAGGATTAAGATTCATCTTCACTGTGGCTTCACTGCCTGTCAAGTATACAGCATGTTGATTCATGCATTCATTAATGAAACCATTCATCAAGAGATCCATGCACTAATGGAGACAGAGAATGGAAAAACATTTTGAACAACATGTTGAGTCAGGAGAGGTTGTGGATGGCCAAAGAGCCATCATGAACATGGAGCATGGTTGTGTCCTCCTTCATATAAAAAATCTTGAAAGATTACAACATTTGTCTAAGAGATAGCCACTAAAACATGGGTGAATTAGAAGAAAGCCTTTCTTGTAATGTTAAATAGCATGAAGTGTATTTTGTAATTTAATTGTGTCTCATTGTCATCATGTCACACTGTTTGCGTGGTGCCCACAACATGCATGCATAGGTTGTTGAAATTAATCAAATGCAGACGGCACAGAAATTAGTGATTGGAAATCATACAGTACATGCCATGATGTCATCAAACAGAGGGATAATGCAGGCCAGTAGCTCGCTACTAATAGAAAAAAACTTGCCGCACCGTTGCTCAGTGTTGTATTTGGCTATGGTGCTACGTCTGGAGCTCTCTGAAGGCTTCGGGTTTCCCAACTAGATTTTCTAGTAAACAGTAGTTGATGGTAAGACCAATAGGGGTTAAAGGTCAATTTAAGCACCTAACTATCATTAAAAGGCGGAAAAACCACAACAGAGGTGAGCCGTCACCTGCAGTGTTCATCCATACAATGGAATATCAACTGTAGTTAATGCTTCTCTATCCATTTGTCTGTGCAGAACTCCCAGGTTTTGACTGAATGCATATGAGTGCATGTGTAAGCGCAACTGGTCAAGAGACAGCCAAATGGTGGTGAAGGGAATTGTGCATATCAGGCCATGTTGTCAAGTGCTACTATAATGGTGAACATTTAAAGTGGTACCAGGAAAACCTGCATTTTTTTTTTTACACACCTACAGGCACCAATTTAAAAAATAGCAACAGCATTGTACATTCTCACCAATTTATGTGGATTTGTTTGCAAACCAAAGCGTAGGGACCACCATTTTTGTGGAGTTATGTTGACTGACAAGGTAATAAATGTGATTTCACAACCCACGTTTTCAAATGGCAATAAGCAAAACACGGTGCTGAAAGAGCTTTCATTCACCCCGTAATGAGCCATTCAACTATCAAGGTGACGAAGTTGCCTGATATTCCTTTAACATGTAGAACATGAGTAAAAGACGTTGTGTGTTTAATCCCGTGTTGTCCACATGCTCAAATAGTTCATGAGAGGACCATGGGGACCAGACCAAGCCCTCTACTTGCACTCTAGCTTACAACTGACTGAATTTTCAGGGATCTATTTTTACTGGAAGAGCCACCCTGGTATCATAATCCACATGGAGAGCCACACCATCTTACACACACACACACACACACAACACACACACACACACACACACACACACACACACACACAGTCCAAAAGCCTGAGTCTCCCACATGCAGTATTCAGCATGTTTGAGGATGAGGAGTCAGACAGACACAGAGCCAGTCCTCAACTCTAGCTCTGGTTACACATCCACTGGGGCCTACAAGAGGATTCTAACACACACACACACACACACACACACATACACATACACACAGAGGGAGGGTGAGAGAGGGAGAGAAAAAGAGAGAGAGAGAGAGGGCGGAGGGGGGAGAATAGAAGGGAAAAAAAGAAATCATGTGGATAGTGATTGTGCCTGGAGATGGATAGGAGAGGAAAAAAGAACAAAATCAGATATTTGAATAATTGATAATGAAGTGATGTTTAATAATTCACATGAACAAATCAGGGAAGGTGGTACGTTATTAAAGTTTAAGCTCCACACCTTTGCCTACAGGACAGCCAGACTGCTGGGGAGAGGACCACACACACACACACACACACACACACACACTGTCACAACATGGCCACATTCTGAAACAATGCATTTAGGAAGCATCTGTAAGAGTGACTCACATTAACATTGAATAGCTTCTGTCAATGAAAATGTATAGCCTAGAAGAATAGCCACAAATTTTAAAACAAACCTATTGGGACAAATGCACACACACACACACACACACACACACACACATACACAAACTCTGCCCCTTTCCAACCCATTACCCCAATGTTTAAGATCACCTAGTGTGAACGGCAGCTAAAGCGCTGACCAATGGCAATCACTTGTTCCTATCAGTTAGCTATAGCTTTAGCTGCTAGTTTGCTATTGGGTTTTTGTTGCACAAATTTTTCTTATTTTTTCTCCTACTGACAACATTTAGTGACATCGAACAACAGCACAACGGATTAAAAATGGTCAGAGTTTTCCTTTAAGACTGCCATCTCAGGACAGGGTGATCTATAGGATCATTCCCTTGCTCATCTTCTACGGGGCGTAAGGTGGCCATCTCTCAGTGTCTTTGCTGGCTTAGCCATCTGTAGGTTTGTTTAAAGGGCCTGCTTGTCCCTGATGCCATGCGTCTCTCTCTCTCTCTCACACACACACACACACACACACACACACACATCTGAGGGAGCTGTAAGAGGCCTTACATTGGCCTTATGGCATCTGAGTCAGCTCTTTAAAGGGCTCTGTGATCAGCACTAGGATAAAGGTCATTTGATCCCATGGTGTAGAGTGGTGGACGAGTAGCCTTTCCATCTTGTTGCCTCAGTCTCAGTCACACACACACACATACACAGAGAGAGAGAGAGAGAGACACACAGTATCTCACACACGTATACACAAACCTTCACACAATTCTACTTAGCAGTGTTAGCAGAGCTACATCTCTAGCAATTCTAGTCCACACCACACATTCAGAAACACTCTCCCAGACACACACACACACACACATAAACACACACACACACACATTTCAACTTGCTGTGTGGGCTCCCAAAGATGGAGCACAAAGAACAAAGGCCTGGCCTTACAGCATCTGCTGAATGATCAGCAGTATGTACACACAAACACACACAACACACACACACCATCTAGATGATAAGAGAACAAAATGTATGATCGCTGCTCATCCTTTTCCATTCCCTTCAACAATGCCCCCCCCCCCACACACACACACACTCCAGCTCCACTCCTGTTTGTCTGTCTGTCTGTCTGTCCCTTGTTGCTTGGGCACACTGTAGTTGCCAGGTGCCCATCGCTCATTACCGTTGCCAGGCAAGTCGTTAATTATTAATGTCTGAATGTATGACAAGGGTGGGTGCCACTGCACAATAACAACTCAGAAACAACACACACACCTCTCCCTCTCTCTCATATACACATAGTGGTAAACACACACACACACACAAACAGACAATACTCAACATAAAGATATGAGAACATATGAACATATAGAATGAGAACATTTTGATTTCTTTCTGCACTTTCTCACAGCCTGAGAGGTCTACCTGTGCTCTCGGACTCACCTGTTGTTGTGTCCTGAGTCTCCTCCACCCTCTGGGGCACCCACAGCATCCTGGTCACTACTCCTCACAGTCAGGAGGCAAGCCTGGGCTCCACGCCACTGTAGCCATGCCAATGGACCGCACAGCTCCTGGCTCTCAATCAATCATAGGCAGGGACACCAGACCACACACACACGCACACACACACACACAGCTTTGGTGCCCTGCTCCGTGTGCCCCTCTTCCAGTAACAAGTAGTATAATCACACCATGGCAAAAAAAAGCAGGAGGAAAAAAAGAGCATCACCCAGAGCAGTGGAGGGTCCAGGTATCATCCATAAAGCATGGACAACAGCAGCCAGGAAACTCCTCTGAGAGAGACGGAAAAAGAGAATGACAGAGAGAGACAGAGCGAGAGACAGACAGAAAAAGAGTTACGAAGAGAGAGAGAGAGCAAGAGGCCTGGTCAAGTCAAGTCCTCTGTATCATCCACACCATCTCAATTATAGGCATCCTGAGGGCCCAGCAGAGGGGACCAAAAGGTGGTGTAAGTGTGTGTGTGTGTGTGTGTGTATGTATGTTAGGGGTTGTGCATGTGAAAAAGATCCCGATCGCTTGCCCAAGCTCCCTGTCCGCTCTTTGAAACGGCAGCCACATGAGTGTGTGAGTTGGGGTGTGTGTTCAGGTGTGTGTGTGTGTGTGTGTGTGTGTGTGTGTGAGAGAGATAGAGAGAGAGACAGAGAGAGAGAAAAGGAGAGCTGGGTGAGAGATAGGAAAGAGAGTGAGAGGAGTGTGTGGAGGCAGGCGAGTGGCTGGAAGTTTATATGTGTTCTCTACGCCCCGAACCTGGGGACTGAATAAATAATACACTAGATATTCCTCTGATGAGGCCGCGCCGCGACGCGCTGCTCATAATTATTTCATTGTGGCGGTAATGAGAGCGCGGCTCCCCACGCTACCCGTGGCAGCCAGGTACGCACACTGTACCGTACCGCGCCGCGCCGCACCGGCACAATACCGTTACCACCTTGCGCCGCACCACACCGTACCAAAGCGAGCCGTGCTGTGCCTCCAAGCTAGCTGCCGCTGCTGATGCACACCTAGGCTGAGAGGGCAGGCAGAGGGTGCAGGTGTCCGTGTAGCGCAGCGGGGGAATGTGCCAGCCCCATCATCCTACTGTGCGCTGAGGAGACATACGCACACATACAGCAATGATGCACACAACACAAACTCCAGTCAAAGGTGCAGTTTTAGAAATCAGCTCCAACTCCTCTTTCTAACACTGTGCTTATAAAGCTGGGATTCATGATGATTGAAATGCTTGCATAGCCCATACAGAAGAGAATGGATGAAGAGCTACTCTATCACTAGAGTGGGAAACATGCTATGCTACATGCTATGCTATGTGTTGCCTGCTGAGAGTGTTTTCATGATTAGATAAACAGAGTTTGAGATCCCACAGTGATGTCCAAGAAACTGTTTGTGGCATAGTGTGGCTGTACAAAAAAGATTACAAACATAAAGTTCATCAACAGATGGGAGCTCAGAGGCTAATGAACACGGATAGAAAGGTGAAGTAATCCTAAAAGTGAGAAAACTGAGAAAAGACAAAGGAAACAGCACTGTTAAGACATACAATTAGCAAGTTGCTATGTCTAGTACAAAGCATCTTCTCTCCTTTTAAGCACATGGTACTTGTAGGAAATAAACTAAAGAAAAGTGAAACTAAACTGCAAATAGGCCGGTGCCAGGAAGCCGCAAGTCTAATATCTGTACATATACTGTGCCCTTACCTGTTAGCCATCACCCTGGAGATGACTGGACATCCTCTTGGGTGGCCACAGTGGTCTGGTCAGAGCTAAGAGGCCTGGAGGACATAAGGGGTGATGAAATACCTGCTGATTTGAATGAGAAGCTTCTTATCCAGTGTGTCAAATCAATACACACTGAAAATGCATCCTTTTATTTCTTACTTATCATTTGCCTTCAGTTTCAGTATTTCATTGCCTCTAATTCTAAACCATCCAATAGGACAGAGTGGGGATGTGCTCTGGGAGGGTAGCGCTAGCCAGTGTGTGATGCTAACAGGCTCTGGGAGGGTAGCGCTAGCCAGTGTGTGATGCTGACAGGCTCTGGGAGGGTAGCGCTAGCCAGTGTGTGATGCTAACAGGCTCTGGGAGGGTAACTGGGCCTGCAGCTCCTCCTCAGTCCCATGGGCCACCTTTTCATGTTGCTGGGCTATCAAAGGGGGTAGTGACTGCTTCCATGACTCCCAGGCAGACAGGGGAATGGAGGGCCGATGGGCTCAGAGGCTGAGGAGTGTGCGTGTGTGTGTATGTGTGTGGAGGGGGGTGCTTATGGGGCTCAGGGGAGGAGCCCCTGGTACCCGAGCACCGTGCTGCCCCATCTCAGCACTAATCCTGTTAGCGCAGCGGGAGAGAGAACGCCCCGCACAATGACACACCAGCTGGGGTCCGACCGACCCCTTTTTTTCTTCATCCCCACCTCCAGACCCCCCCACCCCCTTACTACGCCCCACTCATGCACCCCTCTGTGCCCCCCTCCTGGGGACGGGTTCTCCTTGCTCCCCTGTGGGCCTCCTGGAAGGCTGCCCAGGTGAAGGAGAGCCCCTTCTCTAAACCTCTGGGGGCACCTGGCATGGAGGATGAGACCACAGTAGGCCAGATGAAGGGGGACAAAGACGGCAGGTGATGGTGTGTGAGTGTGTGAGTGTGTATGCGCGCGTGTGTGTGTGTGTGTGTGTGTATGTAAGGAGGTACCATGGTGCCCCTGTGAAGACAAAGATATGTATGTGTGTTTCATTCATGCAGGGCTTATGCATAGTCTCTTCTTATAGCAAGGAAATAAAGGCGGTGTCTTTTGCCTTCTGCTGCTCTTCCCCCATGACACCCCCCCCCCACCCCCAACACACACACACACACACACACACACACATCCTCTCTTTGAAAATATAGACAGCTAAACAGCCCAATGCTGAAGGTTCAAAATTTTCAGCACCAACATTCATCCACATGAGTGCACACACACACATCCACATCAGCAAACACACACACACACACACATCCACATCAGCAAACACACACACACACACACCACACCACAACACACACACACATCCACATCAGCAAACACACACACACACACATCCACATCAGCAAACACACACACACACAAACACACATTCTCTAAGGCTCACACCAAACAAACCATTCATTAACTCAGCAGTACTTTGAAAGCAACCACATTCTGCAGCACAAGACAACAAGAGGATGCCTTTATCTGTGGACCACAAACACAATCAGATGATGTAGGACGGGAGCGAGTGATGAGAGAAGAGAGAGAGAGAAAGAGAGAGAGGGAGGGGTGGGGAGAGAACTGTCTGCTTAATTAGAGATCTCGCCCCACAATAAGATGGGGGGATCAACGGCTCATCTCAGTAACTTCAGCAGTGCACTGGCCAAATGCTGTGCATAAACAGCTATGGCCTCTAGCAAATGCATTAATATTTCAGTAAATAAAGAAGAAAGCGGCTCCAAGACAAATGTTTGACTTGTTTTTTTTACCCTCTTCCGATTCTTCCCTTTTGTCCCCTGCTAAGATCCTTCACAACCCTGTGCAGTTGACTGTCAGTTATCTCCATGTCAGAAGCCATGTCTTTTTTTGGTCTCCAGTCTGCCCCTGATGTCTTACTGTAAAACTATTGGGACTGCGGAGTAAAGCAAAGACAGAACTATTCTCAACAGCCTTGCAACAGACAGGGGATTCTAATAAAAAAAACATCCTTCCCGCATCACAAATGATAAAAAGAAAACCACTAAGTGAAATTTACATATGATTAATTCATTTTTTCTCTCTTTCTCCCCATTTGGCTTGTTTCAGCATCTTTACCACATTTTGTTTATTTGTCTTTGCTTTTGTTTGACGTCTCTCTATTCTTGTTCAGCAAACAATAACAACAATACTAAAAATACTGTAGATGTCAATCGTATTTGTATGCAAATGGAAACGAATGTGTTTGTGTGTGTTTGTGTGGGTGTGTGTGTGTGTGTGACCAGAGGGAGATCAGCGTACAGGGAGTTGAAAGAGACTCTTCCTGCTGCTCTGGAGCGGCAGTGTTGATGCTTTTGCTATGAGTATTATTAGATGGCAGAGAACAGACTTGGTGTGGAAGACGGAGGTCATGCCTCTCGCTCAGACTACATTTAGTTCATTTGACTAACAAGGCATATGTACCTATCAAAGGGACAAACAACATCTGCACCGGTTGTCCCTTTGATAGATACATATGCCTTTCTAGCTGCACCATCATAACACACATCCATCTATTGTTTTCCTGTGCTCATGCACCTGCTCTTATCACCTTATTCTTGTCATCATCACCATCATCAGCAAGCATTGCACACTCACACCTCTGCCTGCTGTTGCACAGGACCAGGTATGTATATGCATGCTTGATTTGTATATGCGTGTGTGTGTGTGTGTGTGTGCGCATGTGCATCCGTGTGTGTGTGTGTGTATGTGCATGCATCTGTGTGTGTGTGGTGTGTTTGTGTGTGTATACAGGTGTGGAGGTTGTGACACATGGCTCAGCACCTTAGCAAACTTTGAAGTGAGTGACTGTGGTCCTTTAAAGCTTTTACAAGGCGGCTCTGGGGCAGCCTGCCTCTCTGGCCAACTGCTGCTGGCCCTTGCTGCATTATTCATGAGCACTCAGTTAATCTATTGATCTGCTCACTCACTGGGAGAGAGAACAGCAGCACAGAGTACTGCACCGGAGATGACAGGTACATGAGAAGGAGAGAGAGAGAGAGAGAGAGAGAGAGAGAGAGAGAGAGAGAGAGAGAGCAATGAGCAATTAATGTAGTAAAAGTGTGGGAAATTGATGTGTAATTGATCTTCATATGAACAGAACATGTGAAAGAAGGAGAACATACATGATTGTGCTGAAATACCCACTCAGTCTAAGCCACTATGTTCCTGAACTGTGTGTGAATGCACAGACTAGACAGCAGGTGGACCATAAGGGGCAGTTCTGTAGCTTTGACAGAAATTGTTTAATGTAAAGTGCACACTGTGCCGACATTGTACGCCTGATAGTGTCTGAGCCTCTTTGAGTGTCTTTGAGACAAATTTGAGAGGTTTGCAAAGCATGGCTGATATCGGAAGACTTTTGCTGGGTGGTTTACAAACGGGTCAGACATTGGTAATGGCTGCTTGGCTTGTCACTGCACTTGTTAACAACACAACAACAACAAAATACTACTACTACTACTACTACTAATAATAATAATAATAATTGCACGAAACAAGCAAATTTGCACAGATTTAGTCCAAGACTTTTGACTTTCATTTTTTTAATGTGTGTTTCGTTTTTGATTGGAAGTCTAGGCTCCACCTCGGCAACTACAAACACTGTCTTCTTCACTCTCATTTATAATGGACCCCCTCATCACAGCATCCCTAACAAACTCCTCCAAGTTTTTTTCCATGATAGCATTAGTTAGCATTTCCCATTCCTTACTGTGTGTTCTCTACAAGGCATCCGGTGTTTCTCTCCTGGCCTTTAGTGAAGGCTACTATGTGTGACGCATCTACTTAATCATGCACCCTTTTCCAAGCCTTCTACAAGCATATCCCAAAAAAATCAAAAATGCTTCAAGTCCAACTCCATTTAGACTCTCCCCTCCGGACAACAGTTTGACAGCTGCCAGAGATGCGGTTAAATGGGCCAGGCCCGAGGGTGGAGGCTCTGTCTTTGGCTACCTGCAGATCCCTCTTCCGAGAGTGGGGATACCTCGCCAGCAGAAGTAGACCCACGACTCACTTCCAGCTTTGGATGTTTAATTTGCACTGGCAGCCGATGAAAAATTTACCAGCAACCCTAAAGGCAATTACATTAAAGGCAGTAGTTAGACACCCCTTTCCCTTTGGTAGTCCCGCAGTGTGAGTCTGCCGATTTGGTGAATGGATTGTGAGTCTACAACATTAGATTTTACACATCATCTATAATTTATCAATCAGGGCAAGTGGGCATGTTGACGGTGGTGGTGGAGGGGGGCATAAGGCCATGTAAAAGGAGGTTAGAGAGGTGCAGGAGAAACTGAGGAACAAGGGAAGTAAGTGTGTGTGTGTGTACGTGTGTTTGTGTGTACGTGTGTGTGTGTGTGTGTGTGTGGGTGCACATGTATGTGTATATTTGTGTGTTCTGTTCAAAAAGTGTCCATTTGCTCAACATGGCAGAAACATTCACTCTTGTTTGACGTCTGGATGCTTTCCTCTCTCTCCCCAAAGAGCAGCTTGACGAGCACCACTACACCACCACCGCAAACACACACACACACACACATAAATACAAATATCTACTGTACACACATACTCTTACAGTGACACTGAATCATGTCACATCATTTGTTGTGTCCAGGATGGAGGGTCAGAAGGGTTCTTCAGGGGCCAGAGAGAGAGACGGAAAACATCAACTGCTTGGCCTCTCCAAATGGCTCCAAATCAACAGGCATCGTATGGTCAATGCACAACACAAACAATGACAGTGTTGCTACCCAGAGAGAAATCCAGGGGCACAGACAGACAGACAGACAGACAGACAAGGGCACAATGATTGGCTCCCGTAGTGAAGACAGGGTATTACATTCTATCATTCTGCTACACTGTATTACAAGATCATTTCATGAGTCCAAAATCTAAGGTCGATAGTATTCAGTGCCTCTTCTGCAGCCCTCTAACAATGTCTACCTTCCAATACACACGAAGTACACACACACATGTATGCACATGCACACACACACACACACGCACATACGCACACACACATACACACACACTTGGTCTTGGTAGGTCTGCGTTATCTATCCAGCACTTCTCCTCACGTCTTGGTAAAAATGGAGGCTTCTTCATAGCAGCCAAATAAAAAGCAATTCCCCACTAGCCCATCAATATTCATACTGGGAAATGCTCCATTAGCAATAATCAGCCACTTTCCCCGGGCTTGTTTGCACAGAAACTCATCAGGAGTGAGAGGCAGAGAGAAGAGCACAGACATAGTCAGTCCTGGATCAGTCCTAACTGAGAAAAGGCCGACAATGTGTGTGTGCGTGTGTGTGTGTGTGTGTGTATGTAGTACACCTCCACCATAAGCACACATGCGCGTACACAAACAGATGGATCATTACACTTTGAATTCATCCTCCCTTAAATAGCCTCCATTCTATGAAATGTGTTCTGCCGCTTGACTGACATCAGTCACTTTTCCTAAACATGTTCATCTCCGTTATGTTTGTTCTTCCCTCCGTCTATGTGTCTGTCTGCTGTGTGTTTGCCAGCCTTCCTGTGTGTGTGTGCATGTGTGTGTGTCTGTCGGTCTCAGAGCAGCTCCAGTCCCTGATGACTGTAGCTACCCTGAGAGATGGAGCAAAAGACTGAGAGATGGATGGAGTGAGTGAGTGAGTGAGTGAGTGAGTGAGTGAGTGAGTGAGTGAGTGTGTGTGTGTGTGTGTGTGTGTGTGTGTGTGTGTGTGTGTGTGTGTGAGAGAGAGAGAGAGAGAGATGATGCATATTTGATGAGGTAGGTTCTGTGGCCCCGTTGGAGAGTCAGCCACAGCAGCTGGGGGTAAGGGGTGCAGGGCGGAGTGTGTGTGTGTGTGTGTGTGTGTGTGTGTGTGTGTGTGTGAGGGAGTGGGTCGGTGGAGGAAGTGTATGTGAATCGTACTTAACAGCATGTGTGTATGTGTGTGCATTTGTGGTTTAAAGGAGTGTGTGTCTGCAAGTCTGTTTGTGTGCATATGCCCCTAAGAGTGCATGGGTGTCTGTGTGTCTGCCAATAAAACAATGCACTCATTTAGATTTGCCACTGAAGTTACAGTCTCACTGTGTGGGGCTCCTATTTAGCATGTACAAGGTTTTATGGACTAGTTCCACTCAACGGACAGACATGCACAATTTCAACATACAACCAGCACCCACTGACCATGTGCTGCAGCTCAATGTGTAAGCTTGTTGGTGAGCATTTGTTTGCGTGTGTGTGTATGTGTGTGTTGTGTGTGTGTGTGTGTGTGTGTGTGTTGTGTGTGTGTGTATGTGTGTGTGTGTGTGTGTGTGTGTGTGTGTATGTACAGTTTCACCACACAACCAGCACTGTGTGCTCCAGCTCCACAAATAGAGTGCAAATTAATATACAGTTTCTGTGTGTTCAGGTGTGTGTTTGTGTACGTGAGAAGATGCTTACCTTGACATAGTCTTGGCATGTTCAGATAATTAATAAATATTTGTACAAATACAAATATTGCATTTATTTTGTTTTTGTATTTATCTATTTACAATATTTTAAACTTTTTTTAATAGGTACATAATTGTGGCTGATGTAAAAAAAAAAAAAAAGTAGATTCAACAAATGCACCGCAGGTGTTACTGAGTCGCATACAGTAAATCAGCCAAATACAGCCTATCAAGTTTGAAGCAAATCACAAGAGTAGATTATTTCAAATCTACTATGAATGTGATGTCAGATTTAGACATGCTAATTATTCAACTGTATTTATAAATTATTTATCAGGCCCTAAAAAAGAAATAAACATTGAATAGGGTTTTAAAATTAAGAATAATTTCATAAACAGTTTAAATAAATAAATGCTGCGATATTTAACAGACTGTTGGAACAGGTCTGTAATAACCCCATACCTGAACGATTGTGTTTAAATTTTCGTTGCGACCATAAAGTCACCTTGCTTCCATTCGCCTATGAAGACCGTATTAACATGCTCCATTCTCTTGACAGAGGGGGAGAGCTGAATTGAGCCTTTAGGATAATTCTTGGGAAAGATAGTGATTGACATCACATACTCAGATGACCAGCGGGTCCCTCAATTCATATTTTATCGCAAGTTTGAGTTCTCTCAAAGTTTGAACAGTTAATTCTGTAATTGGGAATCCATACTATGGTACACACCACAAAGTAAATGACCAATTATTAATTCATGGTTCAAATTGTTGGTATGCCTCGCAGACTGACGTCACTTGGGTTACAAGACTTTAGATGGTCAGCAACTCCGAACCGACTGCATCCTTTTTTTCATGAACGAAGGAAGCTTAAAAGCTTGTAATGACTCTGAAATTTAAATTGTAATAATTTTCAGATTTTTATGCATTTTATGTAATGGTTTATATATCAGAAAACAGATCATACACGTTTGTACAAACTGTCTCGCAGCACAGCCTGCTCGGGCGTGGGGCTATTGAAACCATCCTCGCACGAAAGGACAACATCGCTGCGCCAATGGGAGCCGAGCTTTCAGCGAGAACGTACGCAGAGACTGCTCTTCCGAGATGCTTAGGGCTGAGGGCGGGGCTGGTAGTGTTGCGGGGTGTGCGCTTGCATATCATTTATTGTGGCAGTGGAACAATTGCATTTCGTGAGGGGAGGGACTAGCTCTTGATTGTGGGCGGGAGCAGAGGAGCAGTAATATATTATAGGTGATTGTAAGCTCACCGTCAGCACCAAAGACAGTCTGCCGTCAGTCAGACTCTGCACGGACGGGAAGGTTCGCTTGGCAGGTGAACTACTCCATTTCTTAATCACAAACCATAACGACCCTTAGTCTGGTGAAAAGTGTATCTGCGTTTACCAACCAAAACGGAGGCCACCGAAGAAGACGATAAACGACCTTCTCTTACTTCTGCAATCATGATGTCAATGAATAGCAAACAACCTTTTAGTATGCATCCGATTTTACACGAGCCGAAGTACACGCCGCTTCATTCCAGTTCGGAGGCAATCAGACGGGCATGTTTACCAACACCTTCGGTAAGTTGCTAGCCGAACTGGCATTTGTATGACTGAATTTAACATAGCCTAGAAAACAGTGTGTGTTTTGTAACTGATAGAGTTCGAGAGTTTCTCAGTTCTATCCTTGTCTGAGCACCAAAGTCTTGTGACATAACATGACAAATGGCCCATGACCTCATAAAATATGAAAACGCATAGTTTAAAATGAATAAATAAAACATTTGCATTTCTAGTATGTACACTGGCTAGGGAAATCTAACAAACCAAAATAAAGTACCTTATCTGTGTAGCCAGTTAGAGTGCACAGTCACCAAACTGAAAGTGTTTTGTTTTCATTTGACTCTAGTTTTCTCATGGTGAAATTAATTTATCTCAGTCAGTTACTAATTTACTTTGTATATTTTGTGACAAAGTTGCAGGGAAACATTTTCGCCGGCTTCGATGAAACTTTGCTCCAGAGGGCAGAGGCGTTGGCGGCGGTGGACATCGTCGCCCAAAAAAGCCATCCCTTCAAGCCGGACGCCACCTACCACACCATGACAACCATGACAAGCATGACCTGCACGCCTACGTCCTCATCGGCCCATCTACACCACCCATCGGTCCTGACTTCGCACCACCACCATCCCCACCATCAACCGACACAAGGCCTAGAGGGCGACCTTCTGGATCATTTGACCCCGGGCATCTCTCTAGGCGGCATGCCAGGCTCCGATGTGTGCTCCACAGCCTCACACCCACACTCGCACATGTCTGCCATCAACCACATGCAGCACCACCACCCACAGAGCATGAACATGCACCCGCACAGCCTGAGCTCGCATAACTCCATATGCAACGGCGGAGATTCGGAGCCCGACCCCAGGGAGCTGGAGTCGTTCGCTGAGCGCTTTAAGCAGCGGCGGATCAAGCTCGGAGTCACTCAGGCAGACGTCGGGTCAGCTTTGGCGAACCTTAAAATCCCCGGGGTGGGCTGCCTCAGCCAGAGCACGATTTGTCGATTCGAGTCGCTCACCTTGTCGCACAACAACATGGTTGCCCTCAAGCCCATCCTGGAAGCATGGCTGGAGGAGGCCGAGCGCGCTCAGAGGGAGAAAATGTCAAAGCCGGAGATCTTTAACGGAGGCGACAAAAAGAGAAAACGCACGTCCATCGCTGCCCCCGAGAAGCGGTCGCTGGAGGCGTACTTCGCTGTGCAGCCTCGGCCCTCGTCTGAGAAGATAGCGGCGATAGCTGAGAAACTTGACCTAAAAAAGAATGTCGTACGGGTGTGGTTTTGCAATCAGAGGCAGAAGCAAAAACGGATGAAGTTTTCAGCCACCCATTAGGCCACCCCATTTCAGACAAATTAGACATAAAGTGGCTGGAGACTAGATGCTTCATGCAAATGCTGTGTTCTCACTTCCCGGGATGAGGTCAGATATCAGCATCCCATATGTTCGAGACGTCTTTACTAGGCCAATATTTCATGAGTAAAATATAGACTGTCAGCATTTCTACATCATCACCATCATGACAGAGTTGACAAGACCGTGCGTTCGGAGGTGGAATTGAAAGAACCCGCCTGATACATGGCAAATTCTGTACAGAAATGGGAAATCGAAAAAAATGGAAAAGAGTGATTATTCTCTTAGGTCAAATAAACTCTTTTATATTTATCTATGTAAATATTTGTGAATATATTGCACCTCTGTGCGTGAAGAGCGTTTCAATTTTGTTTCTTTTTAAAACAAATGTGCAGAAAATACTGAAGCTTAAAATCTCAATGTTACTGTATGTGTTTCAGAAGAAAGAATCGCTCTCGTTGACACGGGGCCCAAGTGTTTTCCATTGCACGGTTTCTCGTATAGAGCGTTATGTGTGCGTTTTCTAGTTTAAAATAGGAAGTTTCTCCATTTGAATGCATTGCAATAAGAGAACATACACAAACGCACGTACACAAGGATACTACACACAGTATATGTTCTGTGTCTACCTCATCACATTCGTCGTGGCACATTATCGGTTATTTCTTTGAGCTAGGGAAAATAGGAGTGTTTTTTTCCCTTTTCACCAAGTCATGTTCTAATTAGACAGCAGATATATAAATGTTGTATGTCTCAACGAATTTCACTGCAACAATGCTTTGACAATCAAATTAATTAGAAGAAAAAAAATGTAAGAATTCCCCATGTTCCCACTTAAGAAGTCATTTTCGTTTGATTATTATTATTATTATTATTATTATTATTATTATTATTACTACTACAACAGGAAAAAGTATTCATTGCACTTTGTAGATATTGTTGAGAAGAAATGTGTCAGGCTATTTATGATTAATTTAACTGGTTTCTATTTTTGTTTATTTATTTGATTTAATGTTATTTTTAATGCAACATATATTTCATTTGTGACAGTGTGCTTTTATGTGTCTGTGTAAGCGACAGAAACTTCAAAAATAAACCCTGCACGTTTTACCTCATTTTCTGCTATCATTCATTTCAAAACTTCATTGTCATTCAACAAGGGAATTTTTACAGCTATCAATATAGTGATAATGTGTAATATGTAGGCCTGTTTCACCAGACTTACTCCATCTATGGTCACTGTAAAAGTTCTCCAAATGTTGACCTCAGTGAATGGGATTAGGACAAAATGAAGATACGCTTTCATTATTATTTGACCTATTATGTCCGAAAAAATAAACGGTATGTGAGTATTTGTAAAAAAAAAAAAAAAAAAAAAAAAAACTGAAAAGGCCTGGCTGCCTGTTGCCCTGTATGGCGCCAGTACAGAGACGCATTTGTTTAAGAGGTAGGCAGGCTAGGCCTGTGGCACCACAAATATTACAGAACAAACTACATTCCCAGAGTATAAAAAACTTGCCAGATGGTCATGGTTATTTCTGTGGGAACAAACTTCTATCTAACTAACCAGCCAATAAATACACCACCTTATTGTAGTACGTGAACGAAACTGTTTCCCAGTGTGGTAATTTACCACAAACATTTATTTCAGAAGAAGTAAACATTTTCCTAAGATTTCAACAGCCAACGTCTCCAGATTTTCCCCACTTGTTTAGAGTTTTGTCTGCTTTTTAGCAGGTGGTTTCGGGGCTGTAACCCCGTTATTAATGAATAATAAATATGAGCTGTTATGATACTATTGATTTTTGAATGTGTTTGTTAAGATGATACGCCCTTGTTGAGCGAATAAGACCATGTTGGACAACAGAGGCCTGGGTCCCCTACTCCTTGGAGATGGTAACCCAATGCATCCAATTAGACATAAAATGAAACGCTATTGGCAAAATAAAATTTACAATACCTTATCAGACTTAACAGTGAACAAGCTTAGGTTGTGAAAACAAAAGAATCTATCTATCTATCGATCTATCGCTTTCAACAACACCGATATTATTATTATTATTATTATTATTATTATTATTATTATACATGAATGATTACCATCACTTTAAACATAGGCCTGTTTAAAAATGTCCTGTTTTAGGCCTACATGTCCTTTCAGAATCTATGCTGTGAGGAATTACAGTAGGTCTTTTATCTATTATCTATAACATATGATATCTTTATTGGGATTTGAAAAGTATCTTACTAGCTTACAGTACATCCCTTAAATTTCACCATTGTGGCAAAATGTTCCTCAGTGAAGACATAATTTTGAACGCGCAAAATATTTGTTGTGATGGCCGCACCTCACTCTGCAGGCGCTTCCGGGTGCAATTCAGACTCGTGGATGCGTGAATAAATACATGGCCCCACGACAGTCCTTGTTAATTGTTTGCTTTAAATAATTTACACGTGCTAGGCCAAACGGTTTCTTTTGTGCCAGCAGCCGACTGTAGAACCTAAACAAGCAACGAGGTACGCAAATGGTTCAAAATGTACAGTTTTATCCTACAAAAGCTGAAGGTGATTATATGATGCAGGACACATTGTCTTATCTTGGATGTATGTTACGCCACACTGCCATCCAAAAAGCCGAGCCATAGGGTATAGGCTATGTCAAAATCTGAAAGACGTTCACGTAAAGGACTCATTTTAGACTTAATATGCGAATATTCAGGGAAAATATTCAACGCAAACAGTGTTTAGTGTGGTATTTTACTATGTAATCAGTAACTCGCCTTACAATGTGTACACGGAGTACGTGGGGTCGATGGGTGGGTGCAAGGATAAAGAATGACTTTACTTCCGTGGGCTTTCACTTTGTCCATTTGCATAGCGTTCTCTTAGCCATCTCCATAATTCATTCGTTGTGGGGAAGGGAAGAACATATAGACATCAAACGCAGATAGGCAGTCTGCGTGTGGCGCTTGGCGACTATTGTAATAGGGTGCACGTGGAAAGCAAAAACTTTGCCGACGTATAATTGTATATAATTCTACCGTTAAGATCTACATTCCTCCCCACGGTTCCGCACCGACTTGTGTTTTCCATGAAGCGGAAAGCGCATTTTCATAAATAGACCTTGGCCAAGCGCTGCGTATGAAATTTTAATGAACCCAGAGTCTTGAGTGCAACTCGGCTCTGGGACCTTGGAGAGTACGCGCTCTGTTACATTACTAGGTCTCTCTCTCCCTCTTTCTCTCTCAGTCACTGCAGCACTACCCGACCTGCTTCGCGCATGGTTCGAGTCAGAATGGACTGTTTGTTTTCATGTTTCCTTTTGCTTTCTTTAGACTTGACATGCAGGTAAACTGACTTATCATTATCCTTTCCTCATTGGCTGAACGCAAGTAACGACTAGCTTCAGTTCGTCGCCACTATTGGAAGTTTTAAAATCCCGACAATGTAATATTTATCGAGCACATTAATCTATAAACCGCCTTATAGGCCACAGCCTTCCAACTCACACCTCGTCAGACAGACATTCACAAAACGAGACAAGCCAGTGGGGTTTTGCCTGCCGTGTTACAAGGACGGAAACCAACTGCGGGAGGGCAACGCTACCATAAGCGCTGATAGGCTTCTAAAGGATAAAGGTGCTCAGCCAGGGTAAAATTGATGTTGACGAGGCGAACAACAGGATGTCTATTCAGCGTTTGATAGGTCCTGGAACAACAGAGAATAATATAAAAAAACCAAATGAATCACAAAAACAAATGCGCATAATTTGACCTGCTCGGTGAGCGCATCGCCAGAAAAGTATGCATATTCGAGGTAATTAATACATGGGGTCATAATTAGACGCATTGTGTAACTAATCGGGCGCTAACGATCATCAAGGGGAGGCATCACATCAAAAGTCTTATAAATGCTCTTACAGTGACAGATGTACAGTTATGCAACCTAAGCCACTGCTAGTCTTTTAACATGAAATCCCGCATATTGGATTTATTTCCCAATTAATTTGGATTATACGATGGTACAAGGAGGGGGTTGGGATTAAGATATTTTAATAATTTTAATTTCAAATATCACACAACAAACTCATTTCCACTGGGCCAATGTCATGATGCTTTCACCAGGTATCATTGGTTTCATTAAATTACAAAACATGAGGGTGATTTTAAACGTAATTTTACGCACAAACCACCAATACACATTCCAAAGAAATTCAAAATTAACGAATCGTCTGTTGGCATGTTTCTGCCTGGTGTGCGAGTAATATACGTTTAATATATGTAATATATGTTCACATACAGAAAAATGGATGACCGAGTAAAGATACCTATTAACTTTTTTTTTTTTTTTTGGGGGGGGGGGGGGGTTAACAGAAGCGTGGGCTAAGAGGAGCAACAAACCTGTAGTTTAGAACATTGGGGAATGCCAATGCCTACTTATTACTGTACCCTACAGCGGGGGAAGACATGACTGGATTACCAGAATAAACGTATTGTCGAATAATCCAACATGTGACAAGTTAATCAGGGGAAGAACCTTATCAATCCTAATAAATGCTTTGCATCTGACCCAAATCTTGAGCAGTTACCCTATATTTCCATTATTTCCTATGGCCATATGGCTGTGTGAAACCATGTGAAACTGACACAAGGTAATCAAATACAGCCATTGTGGCCAAATAATGAAGGTAATGCGTATACCGGGTGCGTTGGGGAGGTTATCGCAAAGGCCTACAGACACTTTTGACCTAGGTGTTTTAAAAGATCCTCCTTTGGTGCCAGGGTGAAATATGATCTCACTGTAAATCTTAAAATATTTTGACGTGAGAAGCTTGGATTCATAAAAAAGTATGTCTACATCCTATCACTATATACTGACTGTATGAAAAGAAAGTTCTTCTTCATCTAATAGGCCTACAAATATTAAATATCGCATTCATTTACTCTGTTTTTTTGGTTTTATACCTTGTTGAAAAGTAGAGCTAATGAGAGTATTTGAAGTAACTTTTCTTAGTACGGTCTTACAAATCCACCTCCCCCAAAGTGTGTGTTAGATATTAATGGGTTGCAACATTATGCAAGAAAAGTAATCTAACATCCTAAACGAATAAAAAGAAGTATTAATTATAATGGTAGCATGTTAATGTTTGCTGCCAGCGTGGTCTTTCCAGAGAAAGGATGCAAAAAGTATTCATACTAGACAAAGAAACACCTATTCCCCCAGCCAATCAAATTTCAGTTTCATGTTCAGCGACCTGAGATACCCATTTTCAAGAGACTGCTCTAAAATTCGACCGCCTGCATGACTAGGTGCTCAAGAGTTAAGGCGTGGGAAGCATAATTATTTAATGCCGATGGATTCGAAGCTTCTCCGGAGTAGGATGTTTCCCCATACTGGAGGGCTTGTTCCTGAGACACGCTGCAGAGCAGTTAGCTGGCGGAAGAGAGAGAGGGAGAGAGAGAGAGAGAGAGAGAGAGAGAGCAGTGGGATTAAAACTGAAATGGCCCACCCCAGACCGCAAGATAACATATTTTATCACAACAACTTTGATCATAAACTTGACATTGATGGCTACATGATGCTTTAGGCCTATAGAGATACATGGTAGCAATAGCAAATAAAATGAAAGGACACGATTTATTACTATTACTACTATTACTACTACTACTCTTTTTGCTGTTGTTATTATGCTATAATAAGCCTTCATAGACGGCAAAGACGTTCAGCACCATGGACAGCTCTTCTGAGATTAATGGCATGGTCTCTTGCAGGGGCAAAATAAATACATACATAACCAAAATAGCACATAACACATAATAATCTAGAAATGGTCATCATGCAAAAATGGCAGATGGCAAAAATAGGCTACAAGTAGGTTATTAGAATGAATAAAGACCTAGATTTGCCATTTTTGCATGCGTACATAATCTTACAGGTAAACAGCTTTAATTAAGCTACATCCAACGATTATGTACACCCATTTATCTTTGGAAAAAGATACTTAATTAAACCATCGTAACTGAACCAAACAATAAACAATACGTGGTATAATATTTTTTCCATACGTATTGTAGACCGACTTATATTTACCTTAATTAAAGTGGACAAACTGATTAAGTAATGTTATCTTGCCTTAATCATTAGTCATGGTCTACACATGCTAAAAATCGCACTAAAACATATTTCTATTTCAACCAGCCAATCGCATTAAAACATATCACTATTTTTAACCAGCCAACAGAAACTCGTTAATGACATGGCAGTCAATAGCCTACTTACTTATAGGCCACATGCACGCATTTGTGTCAACAAGACGAAGCGTTTGCCCACAAAAGCTTGTTACAATACCCATTTCAATATGAAATGTTTAAATGGGTTCTGGGAAGAAACAAGAAAAACAAAAACATTTTTCCGATGACAAAGAGAAGGCCGAAATAACGAAGGGTTCAGCCCAGGCTCTTGGCATGTGCCTAGCATTGGCCCTATTGCTCTGAAGATTCCTCAGTCCAAAAGGATAATGTGAACAACTCACATTTAATAGTAAAAAATATGTTCAAAGAAAATGTCCATGAGCCTCTAATCATGTCACATGCATAATTCATTTTCTACTGACGAGATACGCTACTGTACGAAAGGTTGATAGGCTATAACGTAAAATCTCGTTTACAGTCGGACACCAACTAAACACATTCGTTTAGGTGAAGTGCAAATTTAATTACATTAAAACACTAACAGCAGTTATTTTCTTGGAAGCAGGTCAGAGGAAGTGCATATGTGGTGATTTGGAATAAGTATATTAATTGATAGCAAAAATAATATTATGTTAACAGAATTGCACATCCATCGGAGCAGACCTAATTTGTCAATTAACCAATTTTTAACTCATGACTCAACAACGTGGCATTCATTCCACTAGATAGATGCCTCTTGCCCAATCATGTGTGACAGTTTGTTATTTAGCACAAACCGACTTCTTAAACATCCCCACTCAACTCATACCTGAGGTCGGGGCGTTCGCAAAAGAGCAAGCGTTGGGTGTTGATGTTGTGATATAGGCCTGGTGTAGCTCTACGTGTGGGATTCGCTCTCTGCAGACTGCACCTCCCTGTCCTATATTTCTTGAACTGTTTCCCCCGCGGAGATGCCCCTGTCCGCCCGGGTTTCGGATGGAGAGCCGCCGGGCCGGAGAGCACCACTTTCTTGTATCGGCCATGAATTATGCAGCGCTCGGAGGCCTGCAAGTTTCCAGTTAAATACCAATTTGCTTAACCAATGTTTCTTTCCTCCGCCAGCTTCACTCACTTGGGCTGCGTAAGAAGGCATCAGCAGGAATAATTAGACACTAGTTCAGTGCTGAGTTCAAGGTTATAGACGATGACAGACAGAGAGACAGACATACAGACAAATAGATAGATAGATAGATAGATAGATAGAAGATAGATAGATAGATAGATAGATAGATAGATAGATAGATAGATAGATAGATAGATACTATGATAGGCTAAAACATATTTCTGCGATGTCACTTCAATGGAAATAATTTAATTTGTATCACGTCAAAGCAATTTCATAGCGCCATTACCAAGTTAAAGAAGGTCTTCAATTACCTTATACAGTACAGTACCGAATACAGTAATGACTAGAGGCTACAATACAGAAATATATAGATTTCTACTCAGCTTAACAAAAATGAATACATATACGTATGATCAGCTGAAACCGTAATCTCTTACACAAAACCCGGAATGTGATTTCAAGTAGCGCAAGTGCATGATTAGCAAATGACTTGTTAACACCAGACTTAAAACTACGGACCGTGTGGATCTTCTGACTTGCAGAAGTAATCTGATTATTTCAGAAGTCTAATTCAGTGCTTGGGTCTGTTGTTTATGAGCGATCGGGGTAGAGAGAGAGTGATCTAAATGCTATGCATTTTTCTGTTATACGAGCTGTGAACTGTACGCACGTGCAAGCTAATTGCATCAGCAGACGGGGAAAGTTGCGTCAGTCGGAGAGGTTTTAGAGTGGTGTATTGGCCATACGTGAAGTTGTGTTAATAAGAGGTTAGACAGGGGGAAGTCACCTTAAGAAGTGAAAAAGGGCACCATAACACTGATAAGTTGATATTAACATGATATTGACTACTTTGTATGTCTAAGGAGATATGTAGCCTAATGAAAAAACTGTATTAAATATCTATAATTTATGCTATGAAACCTGCCTGATTATTAAAAACTGGATCCGCGTCATTTTGTGTAACAGAGCAAAAAAAAAAAATTCGCATAATAAATGACTGAAATATCATTATCCATCTCTGTACAATACAGTTTCGCACTTAGGATTAATTAACTGCATTTTAAATTAGATCTAGTGCTATTTGCCTATTTAACAGCGTATTGTGAACAATTTCATCGAAACTATATATATTTTTTATTAATTAGTCTAAAATGCGCCAGAGGACACGCAACCAGCATTGCACCTACCAACAGCATCAGCATGATAGGCGACCATGGTGCACACAACCCAGGACCACGGACAGAGAGAGCGAGAGAGGTGTGTGTGTGTGTGTGTGTGTGTGTGTGTGTGTGTTGTTGTGTGTGTGTGTGTGTGTGTGTGTGTGTGTGTGTGCTGACCATGTCTCCGCACTCCGAAATTCGCTCCCACCCGCGTGCGCCTGGAGAAGATGCAAACTCTAGCAGTCAAACGGTGGCTAAGTAAACACAGTCTGCCGTCCCTACCAATTGTTATTCATAGAACCGATAAATATTTAATGTCTTCTAAGGATACCTTTTGTTAACAGAATTACCAACAAGGATTCCACAATGAATTCAAATTTAACTCTTGGCAGTAACCTATGGTTTAGTTATATAATTGTAATGTAAGGGTGGGGGGTCGGAAATATTCATACATTTTCTTTTGTCATGGCAAATCTAAACTCATAACAAATCCAGCATGTGTGTATGCATGTGCATGGGCACACCAGTCAAATCTAACAAAACACTCAGAGGGAAAAATCTATACTATTTTTCCATAGATAGAAAATAGACAGATGGATGGATATTGCTACATCAGTTCCCAAACACCATTTGTTTTGTTCCAGGGCTGCCTAGAGTTTATTTCAATAAAGCTTATTTATTTAGCCATTCACCAGAGATTTACCCAAACAACCTGTTGAGGCCCCAAAGAGAGAGAGAGAGAGAGAGAGAGAGAGAGAGAGAGATGGCGAGAGAGAGGGAGAGAGAAAGAGAGAGAGAGTTGGTTGGCTATGAAAGATTAATCAGCCATGTGCCTTTCGTTCCCAGCTTTCGCGGGCGTTAATAAAATTCACCCTTTTCAAAAGAGCAGGATTAGGCTGTCTGAAATCCCACCCGGCCAAGGCGTCCAAAAGAGAGGGACCCCCTCTAGAGAAACAGCAGCTTCAGAATCCAAGGTAAACATTGGCCAGATTTCCAGTCCGAGAGACAGAATTGTCATTTAGCTCATCCACTCGGGCCAGCACATACAGACCTATTGGCAGTAGACTAGTCACAGTGAAATCAGTATTTGAAACAATTTGTTGAGAAATTACTAGACCATAATTCTGCATGATTCAAGGATGTCTGAATCAGTTAACATAATGACCACTGAACTTGAACACACACCACACACACACACACACACCACACACAACACACACACACACAGGAAGAGGGTAGAAATCTTTCATATATAGCAATCTTTTGCTACTGTGTGCAAACACAAATGCACATAAACACAATTAGGCCCTCACACCACTTCCTCTCACACACAACAGTACAGGCTGGTACACACACACACAAACAAACAAATAAGCTTTTGATAAGTGGCAAACCTTTGATACTCTTACATCAATGTGTGCACACAACCTAACCTAACACACACACCACACACCTTCTGCAAACATACGTACACATAAAAAATGGAAGTAAAAAAAACACGACTGCATAGCATTTAAACTTGAAAAATGCAAGAAATCTCATGTGCATTCTCAATCAAAGAGCTCATTAACCAGAGGGAGAAAGAGTGAGCAAAATGTCTCTTTTGAACTGAAAAGACATTAATGTGAGCCCATTAGCCTGTGTAAGTTGAAACCACGGCTCCAAACCCACACGAAACAGCCTTAAGGTGAACTGACCGGGCCCGTTTTCTCTCCTCTTTTTCTTCCCCTCTTTCTCCTCCACACATTTCATTACCTCAAAGAACTTAATTGGACGGGCCATTTTGCATGTAAAAGTATGTGTCCACAGTTTGGAGTAAGTGTTCAATTTTTTATCACAGGCTCTCTAAGTGGCCACACTCATCCGCCTGCAGTCTCCTCCTTTTTCTCCTCTCCTTTTTCTGTGGAGGCCAGAGAACATCAGACTGGTGGGCAGAATTCTTGTTCCTTGAATGATTTGGCCCAATTAGACCCTGGAGTGCTGGTCACAGCACTGGCACATTATTAGTGGGCTGCAGAGTGCAAGGCTCCATTAAGTGTTTGCAGTATGCATATTAGACTGGATTTAATATTAATAGCTCTTATTGGCCCTGCCCATGCCTACTCCTAACCAGCGTCTAATGGAATCTAAGAGAAGCACAGTTAACATCTTCTGACATACCACTGACAGATGGATAACCCTCCACATTCTCTCTCTCTCTCTCTCTCTCTGCAGATCTATCTCTCTAGAATGGCATTTCATGGCACTCCATCCTTATGACACCTAAATATCAACAAGTAATATTATATTATATTATATTATATTATATTATATAAGAGTCAAATTCATTCACAGTTGTGGTGTTCAGGGTTCCCACATTTTGGTAACAGTTCATTAGCCTAACCTGTCTGATGTGCAAGGCCTTCATAGCCACAGGATAAACAAAAGCTCATTTCATTACCCAGGCAAACCATTACATCCATCCATACAGCACACTGTGCAAAAATGTGATAGTAGATTTCTATCATTTCCTATTAGTGGACTTTTTTTAAATCAGCAGAGATGATCTGGCGTGAGGGTCTGAGTGTGTGCAGGACGCGCAGGAGAGATCTGACACTTTTCAGCGGCTGTCTTTTTTGCACTGCACTTTCCTTTGGAAAAATTACCTTTGGAGGGTCCCATGCAATAGCACTTACATGGACTGACTGTCTGATGCAACCCAAATGTCTCAATCCTACTTGCCTTCCCGTCTCAGCCCCGGCTCAGTTTCAAATAGTTCCGCACAGGCATCATCCTCCCCCAGCATCGCCTCGGCCATCGACTCCTAAAACAGGTCTGGCGAAGGCAAAACTTGCACATGTAAAGTTTGAAAGCAGCAAGCGTCTTAACAGCTTTTTTTATTATGATGATGGAGAGCAGCCGTCAGCCATTACTGAGCCTGCCTGTAGAAATGAGGGGTTGAGAGAAGGGCGGGTGCGGGGTGCAGGGAATAAGACTGAGTAAGGGAAAGAGTTAGGGAAAGAGTTAGAGAGTGAGAGACAGAAGGAGGATATGAGAGAGGGAGGGAGAGGGTGAGTGAGAGGCTAAGAGCAATAACATGCGCGTATGAGTGAGAGAGTTGGGGGGGGGGGGGGCAAAGTGGAGTTGCGCAGAGAGAGCAAAGCATATCCTCTTTGATTATCACGGGCATGTGAGTGCACTAATGCACCTCTCTATTAGCATGTTTTCCAGGATGCCACAGGCTAGCACACAGGCTACCGCCTCCATCATGTCACAACTCATATCAGTCAGGCAGCCGAGGGGAAGCCCAGCCCCCCCACCCAGATCCAGCCCACAGACAGCACAGCCACGCTAGGTGAGAGGATGGGAGAGAGAACCTCACACACACAGCTCCACATATCCACACATGCATACATGTAGATGTACACACCCTACCAAGCATACACATACACACACACACACACACACCCATGAATACGTTAACATGCAGACATAAATGGCACACAAATACAGACCCAGCCACACACACACACACAAGAAAGAAAGAAAGAACGAAAGAAAGAAAGAGCATGTGTGAGAGAGATGTTAATGCAGTGAGAAGAAGATGCATAGACAATCTTCCTCTATCTGCTGTTAGTGACAGATATGACTATACATGTGCCAGTATTGGTCCTGCCAACTAATACAGCAGCAGGGATTGGTCGGAGGACGCCAGAGAGCACATGGCAAGGGAGACGGGCGATCGCAGCACTCTCAGAGACGGGCTAACGCTGGGAGACTATTGTTTTAACTGTGCATCATAAAAATTGAATCACACAAAGCGTCTGGGCAAAGAGCGCGCAGCAGAGGCGCACTTCATTCAGGAAATCAAGAGAATGAGCAAAAGGATATATTTCCTCTTGCCTCATAACGTTATGCAAGATTTATATTTGCCGAGAATCGACTACATTTTTTGGTAAATATTTAAGGTCCGCACTCAAGCAAATCTGTTCTACAAAGTGCACGTTCTGAAGTCAACACAAGAAATGAGCTGGCAAGCAAAATTAAACGACAGCTCCTGTGTCTGCTTCACCCAATTCTGAACAGAACATTCCAGAAGCCAAGAGAAGGCCTCAGCTCAGCCTTGTCTCAGGACACCTTGGTTTGACCTTCAAGACAGCGGGATGAGAGAGGATGAAGTGGTGGGGCCCTGGACATAGCCTTCAGAGCCTGTCAGAGTCTACTGAGAAGAGCCTCCAGCCCAAAGGACTGACCTCCAGCCTTTTAAGATGGGGGAGTTGGAAGGAGGCTCGAGGCTCGAAGTGGGAATCGTGTACCGGCCCTCGTAGTCCAGGATCAGCCGTGGGAGGCTTTGTTAGGGCACAAGAACATCATCTCAAGATGAGAGAAGAAGAAGGAGGCATGAGAGAGACAGACAGAGAGAGAGAGAGAAAGAGGGAAAGAGAGAGAAGAGTAGGAAGAGAAGGGAAAAATGCAATGATGCATAGTCGCAGTGAGAGAGAAAGAAAGTAAGAGAGCGAGAGCACAAGGAGGGAAAAAAAAAGCGAAATAAAAATTCCCTTTACCTTCCTCTCCTCATTCCCTTCCCCATTATTTTCTCCTGCATGACTTTCTTCTGAAATCGCCCTGAGGCTAAGCTCTCTCCTGGGTGGCTAGCCTCGAGCCAGCCTTGTTTTCACACACTGCTAATAATTTCACTGGTGGAGAACGAAGGCTTTTAAAGGGTTCAAGCTCAACCACAGCACCCTGCACCACCACCCGCCCCATCCACCCCCATCTCCACCCCAGCCTACACCCACACCAGCATCATCCATCTCGCCCCTTGAAACTCAAATCAGCCCTCCAGCCTTGCCTTGTCTTGCTTTGGCACACGCCAACATCTAAAAGCATCTCCACACGAATGCCCTCCCAGCACCACCCCCCCAGCACCCCCAGGACCCCCAACCCAAAATCAAATAAACAACAACAAGTATGCATTGACACACTCATCCCATAGCCTCTTCCCTGGTCCCTCTACTCTCGGCTACGCTCAGTCCTAACCACCTGACCACAGGTCACTCCGCCCCACCAGGCCTCTAGCCCAGCTACATCGGCCTGCTGCTCAAGAACATTTGGTGGAGTAGTTTCAAAGTGCTCTCTCTCTCTCTCTCTCTCTTTGACATTTACTTGTCTTTTCTATTTTCTCTCTATTTCAATTTGTTAAGTTTTATTGGCTTCATATTTTTCTGTACTGCCTGAGCAAAACATTGTAAAAAATATACAAAATACAAACATAGAAACTTTCTCACCAAGTTCTTGCATCACTAGGCACTAAATCACAAGTGTCATCTGTCAGATAATTACTTCATGTGGACTTGTGTGGAAAATTTCACTAGTCAAGTTGTTGCTATAGGGGAAAATGCTAAAATATTTAAGTCCATATTTGTACATGTGATACTTCACACACTCTTTCTCATCACATGCATCACATGATCATTCTTTTTCTTTCTTTCTTTCTGTCTTTCACATGCCAGTCTGAACCAGTCCAGTAGCTAGCAGTCAGTGGCCCTGTGTCAAGCAGGTGTCAAGTAATGCTGGAGGCACAGGTGAGGGAATCAGAAGGGAATTTTGTCCACTCTGTGCATCTGTGCGTGTCACAAGAGCCTTAGATCCACTGTGGCTGCCCAGGCTGGAGGCTGTCTGGGTCAGAGTAAAGTTTGGGGTTGGGCTGGGTTGGGCCGAGCCACGCCAGCTGATGGCCAGGAGAGTGACAAACATGAGCAGGCCTTGACCACCGTAGCTCCTAACCACAAGAGGGACAGGTGTCACTAAACCTGTACAACTGATACTCTACTGTAGTCACATTCACACACGTCCACACACAAATGCCTTCACACACATGCCCGACCACATACATACACATGAACATGGATGTATGTGCACGCACACACATGCACACACACACACACACACACACACACACACACACATGAACAGACATCCAAATGCATCCCCACTCCCTTCAAACATACACACAAATATAACAAAGACACACACACACATACACACACTCACACACATACAGAGGCAGCTAGCTCACTGTGGACCCGCCACGGAGAGGCAGATCTTTTATTTAGCCATTTCAGCAGGCGGCTCCTTGCCATGAATTATGCAGGCGCCTGGCCCCTGGAACAAGCTCCAGCTCAACTGTACACCTTGTGTGTGGCTTAAAATATAGATAAAAGCTCAACAGTGAGCTACAAACGTAGTTTCTCTTTTCTTTCTGTTTTTTTTTTTTTCTTTTTCTTTTGTTTTTTTTTTCTCCACACAAACCAGGACAGAAGAGAGAAAGAGAGACAGAGAGAGAGAGAGAGAGAGAGAGAGAGAGTCCACAGCAATTAAGGGCAGGTAGCAACTGTGGGTCTGCTCTCCCTGTTCCACTCTATGTGTCTGGATGGGGAAGGAGGCAAAAGGCACTATGCTGACAGAATGAATCAAACAGGCCACGACAACAAATAGTAGACACTGCCTTATGTGTGTGTGTGTGTGTGTGTGTGTGTGTGTGTGTGTGTGTGTATGTAGGGGGTCATGGTAGGTTATTCTGTGCACAGGTACACAGATACAGTGATTCTATTATACTCGACACATTACAAAAGATTAATCTATGAAAATCTCAGAAACAGAAGAAGTAAGAGGCCAGTTTTTACTCTTAAGTGTTTGAAGTAGTCCTAGTGACACTAGTCTATTAACAGGTCTATTAAGAACATGATTTGAAGAATTGAAGTATTATAATTGAGTGATATTTGAGTAAATTTTACTATATAAAGTGGCAGTGCATCAATTACTATCATACAATAATATATTATCATATCAATATTTTACCGCACGCCTAAAGCACACATCTATGGTCCATTCTAATTACACTCCCACAAGTCTTCCATGATATGCCACTATTCCCATCTTTACCACATTGTCGCTGTTCCTTAAACCAGCTCAGCAGTCGAAGGTGTAATAGTAGAGTAGAGTTACTTTATTGATCCCGAAGGAAATTAAGGTGTCCGGCAGCATAATAATAGTAATAACCAACAAATTTAAGACAGGCTTTACTCAAGATGATAATCTATGAAGAATTTCAAGACGTTGTTGTTTGGTGTTAATGAGTTAATCATGGGCATAACATGGCAGCCAACAACGTTCAATTTATTGACTGCACTTCACAAAACACCACTAGACTAACTTATTGAATTGCATTTTCAAGCAATATGTTACTCAGAAAACAATTAACTGAGACCACTGAAATTCAGGCTAAAGCAAATTTAACACCATTTCACAGTTAATTGTACTGTTCAGAGAAGGTAGTTTCAATTAAGCTAGCTGGCTAAATTATATCTGCACGCCGAGACTTGCCTGCTATTAAAGTGCAACACTCTCCATGTCCTCGCTCTCTACTTTCTTTCCGTGGACAAACTCAGAAACGGAAGAAGGGCAACTCGGGCCAACCCCTTCTCCTCTTTCAGTGGATTTAGACAAAAGTCAAACCATCTCTCATGACCAGTCCTTACCTTACCCATAAGTATGAACAACAAACTTTCTTCTGTCCATCAAAGGCCACGTGTAGCCTTCCCCATCTCCGTGGATAGGCATACCGGCCGTCCCACCACGTATAGCTCTGCTTCTGTGTGGCGGTGCCTCTGCTAATGAATATTTCCTTCGCTTTGATCAACCATTAACTTCATAATCAACGATGGGAGTCGTTTCTTTTGCGTATATAAATCTCAAAATGAACCCTGAATATGAATTATGGATCGCCCTGAAAATAAATCACAGAGATCTGATGGCGACTCATTAATTTATTGATTAGTGCGTCTGCATTAAAGGAGGGGGTTAAATGTCAATCAGACGAACGTCACTGCACTGGAAGTTCCTCAGTAAGCTAGGCTACTTCATCTTGCAACTGCACAGATTCCGATACATTATTTACAACGGATTAATATGTTGGAATTTAAAGGCATCAGGACAACTGACATATTTAGAAAATTTGATTGTTTTTGATTGAAAATTTGAAATGTAGCCCGAATTTGTATTTATTTGTATTTATTTTTGTTTAACTGCTGATTAATTTGGAATAAGTTTCAATGTGTGTTGTGGATAGCATTTGTCTGTGTGTATGCACATGTTAATTGTTTTGCTGTATGCCTGTAATGCACTCCTCTTGTCAAACACAGTGTAATTTTGTATTCATTCTGTGTGGTATACCTTTATCCTCATTTTTAAACAGCAGTCTGCCCATAACAGCAGGTGTGCTGAGTCTGAAAATAAAAGATATCTGTGTTTACATCAGCAAACTAGGAATTATGCATGTGGTGCTCCCTTTCAAACCATCATTTCCTCCAGACCCCTACATAATGCATCTGCAGATTTAACTCTGTGACACTGCTGCTGGAATCATACAGACTTGCATGTTCATGCATACACACACACGGTCAGTCAGATATGCACACATACATACAAAGAAACAGGTGGATACACAAACATCCACAAACAAAAACAAAACAGTAAACAAATACAAATATAACAAAAACACACACACTTGCACAACTCCTCCCACACACTCCTTGGTCCTTATCAATGGAATTGCTTCTGTCCAACCAGCCAGAAAGCGGATGCTCGGCCAGCACAGATATGGAATACGTAGTCATTGTGAATCCACTCCCCAAACACACACACACACACACACACACACACACACACACACACACACACACACACACACACACAAACACACACACATAAACACACACACATAAACACACATGCACACGTGCACGCACACACACACACACACACACACACACACAAACACACACACATAAACACACATGCACACCAGCACACATTCACACACACACAAACACACACACATAAACACACATGCACACGTGCACACACAGACTCACTGTCACTGCAGCAGAGGGCCCGTGTCACTCGCTTCTCAGTGGGTTGAGCTGACGCCCCTGGCGGAGGTGCAGGAGCAGGAGTGCATCATGGGGAGTGCGGGGTGGGGCGGTGGCTAGTGGGTCCATCTCAGGCCTCCTCCCCACAGGCCTGGCTGACAGCTGAGATGCTGAGACGGGCTGGGCTCCATTAGCACTGGCCCTTCTGCTTTCTCCAGAAATGGTATTAAGGTCTGATGGTGCGGCAGAGGGAGAGTGGCACGGCTGGGTGGCACAGATATGCCAATCACAGCCACCGAATGCTGTTGTGCTGGTGGTGGAGGAAGGGGGGCGGGGGTTGGCAGGGAGTGTGGGGAGACATGTCTCTCAGTCTGTGTTGTTGTCCTGTTGTTTTCTGGGGCTTGGCCTTGTCATTAACATGGAAAAATTGCAAGTGGTATGATAATTAAAGCATGTTGTCATCTTTACAGTAGATTGTTCTAGATGACGAAATTATAAAGAAGATAATCTGTATCTGTAATTTCATTTAATCCTTTCATATTGGCTCACTGACTTTGACTTTCTCTCTCTTTTTTCCTCTTTCTTAATCACCTTTTTTATTGGCCTAGAATGCCTGAATAGTGTAGCAGCAGCCGTGGCAGACAAACGGACTGTGTATAAATATGTGTGTGTGTGTGTGTGTGGTGAGGTAGTACGGCTAGTACTGGTGACAGGGGCACTTGTGCCAGCCTCTGTCACCTGCGGCGGCACGGCCTCCATTGAATTATTAATCCTAATATCATTATGTAGTCACTCCTTGTCATAACAATCTACGGCAGGCAGGGGGAAACTCAATCTGCAGTAGGCAGGCCCGACTCAGACAATGCCCATTCATTATTCATGCCCACTAATTGGCTACAGGATTTGTGGGGCACACTTGCCTTTGTTCTGCCCAGTGCAGTGTTGGCTCCTTCAAGCACCAATAGTATCAGTTGAGCGACCTCCTCTGTGCCCTTATGTCAGAGAATTAGCAGCACTGACGACCCTTCTCTCTCCCACTCTTCACCTCCTCCCTCTCTCCCTCTCCATCTTCCACTCGTTCTTACTCCTGCCTTCCCTCTCTCCCTTCTCCTGCTCTCCTCTCCTCTCCCTCCGCTGCTCTGTCACGCGGCTTTGTAGTTCACATCTGAGATCCCCACCTCCACGGCCCCCCAGACCTCCGCTAACAGCCCAGCTCCGCCACCTCCTCATCTCACCTCTCCTCTCTGACTTACCACTGGCTAATTAGACGCAGTGAGAAAGACAGGCTTGGCCTGCAGTGACTGACAGCCGCAGAGCACCTCTCATTTTCCTGCTGCCTTCCCATACATCACAGCATGGAACACAACACTGCAGCAACAGCTAACTCACAAGACATCACAAGGAGTTGTTGTTACTGATGCTGAAGGACCACAGGACCCCCCAGGAGGTAAAGCAGCCCTGTCTGTCCTTCTAGGCCATCTTGAAATTGATATACGTAGGTTTCATAGTAAATGACATAAGAGTACATTTTTTGTGTTTGCAAGCTTGTGCTTGGCGTTTGGTCTGGAGGTGTTCAGCTGGGGGGGGGGGTTGAACCATACCACAGAGGCCTCTATCCAGCTTCTGGACTCCACATTCATCCATCCAGCCCATATTTCAGTGTAACCTGTGAACTTGGTCTGTGGTCAGACTCAGTTTGATAGATGAAGACAGTAGAGCAGAGATTGAACAGGACCAGCTAATGCTCTGTTCCCTGGTGAGTCAATGCAGCCATTGTCTGACATTGCTTGGTGTTGAGTGTACTGGAAAATTGG
Source organism: Tenualosa ilisha (assembly GCA_015244755.2). Taxonomy (NCBI): domain Eukaryota; kingdom Metazoa; phylum Chordata; class Actinopteri; order Clupeiformes; family Clupeidae; genus Tenualosa; species Tenualosa ilisha. Next base: position 2,555,619 of record PYXC01002418.1, read on the forward strand.
AGATCTAATTGAGTATTTTACAGTGTATCACAGAACAGCTCCAAATTACTGTAGACGTGAGTTTATGATCCTTAGTCTTGTGGGACAAGATATCTGGAGACAACTGTGCAATTAAATGATTGAAACTCCATTAAGTTTCTAAACCCACCTTTATAAATTGTTCCTCACAGTTAGGTTGTGCTGCTTTCAGTGAACTCAGTGCATTTATTCATTAGCAAGTCCAAAAGTTGTATGGCTTTTCGTCAAAAAGCTTTCAGAGGTTTCAAAGGACTCCCACAGTCTTTGCCTGCAGCCAACCACTGAGATTGAGTTAAGAGTTGGATTTGAAATACTGAAGGCAGCTCCAGAAGAGTCATGTGAAATTTAGCATTTTTTTTACTTTTGAATGAGTTTACACCTATTGGCTGTGCTCTGAGGGAACAATATCACCTCTTTGAGATCTTCATTAAAGGCTCCCTGTTCATTTCATGAGTTGAGGGAGAGTGGGTGGGAGGGTAAGTACAACAATATTTTATCCATTCTGCTATTTTATTCCTCCTCTTTCTCTTCTTTCATTGACTCTTTTCCTTCATTCTTCTATTAAGCTTTCACCTTTTCATCACCTTGTCTCACTTCAGAGAGAGTGTTTGGGGTGAGGTGGACTATGAGATGTGGACACCAGTACCAGAACACTTGCAGTCCTGTCTCACAAACATTCCCGGGACCTGGTCTTCCTCCTTTTCAAAGATGTGGGCTATTGACCCATGGTCTCTCTGTGGCAGGAAAGGAGAGGTGATAAGGTATTCACCACAAAGCCTCCCCCCCCAAGCCCACCCCACCCTCTCCCCTCTCTTCCAACCCATGTTTCCCAGGGTGAACACACAGGCTGACTGGACTCCTAACCACCTCACCAAAAACCCAAAGCCAAGGGCGTCTGGACAGTGTGAAGCATATAGTCTCTCTCTCTCTCTCTCCATTATTTTTGCTGGTGTTGGTTTCATGGATCGGAATGCTTCCAATCAGTGGTGAATTATACAATTTTTAAGTCAAAGGTTCTTTCTCAGTCTTTTTGTCTTGAGAAGGTGTGGTATGTGTGTGCGTATGTGCAGAGGTGGGAAGGACAAGTACAATTACTAACAAAGTACAACTACTACTTACAGGAGACAGAGAATGGATGAATGGAGTATTGTACCTTGTTCTCTGATGTTAAAATAGATACATTCAACATTCAACTCAAGTGTAGTTTTACATGTCCAATTATAACCTTATATTTAGGCTGGGTATTGAAATGGTCCGTTTTGCAAAATGGTGCCCTCTATGGCAACCACAGTTGAACTATATTTAATTTGTGATTTATGACATCGCATGTAGAATTTGCTGTAAATCATCCATGTCTTAGTAGATTTTTCTCAGTTCAAGATTTACATATGTAGGAAGGCAACAACCATGTCTCATGTTCATAACAGCTCTTTAGCCATACACAAACTCTCCTAATTCAACCAAGACATGGCAAAAATGGTTTCCCATTCTATGTCTCCTTAGTACTTAAGTAGCATTTTCAGGTACCTGCACTTTACAGTAATTTCTGTTCTTTTTAATTCTTACATTTTTAAAACAGACTCATTTCCTTTTGGGAAGTTGTCAATATTTTCAATATCTGTGACCTGTATGTGTGTGTGTGTGTGTGTGTGTGTGTGTGTTTGGTGAATGCATGCTTCTGTACATGTATAGCTTTGTACAGTTTTTACAGTTACATATCACTGTCTTTCGAAAATGTATATTTTGTAGTGTTCATCTGACCACATGTACAATAATGAATTTGTTAAAGAAAAAAAAATATTGATCAAGGTGGTACTGTTCATTAAATCAGAATGCCAAATCTGTCATTTTCTTGCTACAGTTAAGTAAAATCCAGACAATATTTGATCCTCTCCTTCCCTCTATCTCTTTCTCTCCAGTCAATCCAAAAAAGGAGAGGCCTTTTTATTAAGGAAGAGGACAGATTGTGTCAAGGCTGAACCAAGTTCTTTAAGTCCTGACCAGGCTATAAATCCTGACCAGGATATAAAAACACAATAGCAGAGATGAGGAAATGTGTTGGCCCCACCCCAAAGTTACAATAGAATCTGTAAACATTGTCTGCAAAATGAGACATTCTGCATTTTTAAAGGGTCAGAGTTGCACTGAAAAATGAAAGCTCTACACAATAGCATCAGATCATGGACTCCTCTCATCTCTTCAAATACCCCTTCCCATCCAGTCACATAACCTGAGTATCCAGCTCTCAGTCTCACTACTGAGTTGCCTTATTTTAGCTGCTCATTCAGTCCACTGCAGAACTAAAATATTTTGTCAAATGCAATAATGGACAGACCAAACATATTGATTTAGCTGTGTAGTTACTGTCTGGATAGCTGAACTAAAAGATTATTTTTCAAATAAAAAGATATTTCAAAAACAAGTGCAGATCAAATGTGGGACAGAGACAGAAATGTTTCAAGAAGTTAGAAAAATGGAGCTCTTGCAGATTATACTGTGTGCTTTACAGAGAGATGGTTTAGTACTCAAGGCAGTGCAGCAGAATCAAACCCAATCCACTACAAGGATGTCACTCGCTCAACAATGACTTTGTTTGCAAGCCTGGGACACTCCTGTTCTAAGCGGCATACGGACCATACAGCTTGCGTGAGTCATCTAAACCCTTTATTCTGATTGGTAAAAACCTGAATAAGTCTCCTGTTATATGTATGCATCTTCTAAACACCTTAATCAGAAAAAGCTCCTTAATAGAATATTTTTTCCAAGTCCTATGTCCAATTTTTAAGGAATTGTCAAACAGTGAGTATTTGTAAGAGATGGAAGTAGTTTAGGGGCACAAACTGTCCTCGGGTCTCACAACCCCTTTTTATAGCTTAGTGAATGAGCCATGATGTGCAAAAAGTTTTTGGAGCTGTGAACTCAATTTCCGTTGCTGGAAATTCTCATAAGCAGAAAGACTACCACATCTCATTCAGCTCAGTCGTCCCTTTTTCACATGTTCACAATAAAATGCTATGCTGTATTGATTAGCATGTAAACAAAAATATTCCCCTTGTCAACATTTAAAACTCCAAATATGTTCTGCATGTAAACACAGCCATTGATAGGCTCTATGCTTCATGTCATCTAGTTTGATGAAGATGACCCACTGTTAGCCATGGCTTTGAGCTTGTAAGACAATTGAGCAGAGACTTTAGCATTTGGCTAAAATGGTTGAACTTGTCCCCAAGGAGATCATAGTGCCTTAGATTGCCACACTGCCTCTCCCACCCCCATCAGTGGCCACTCATCTCTCTCGCCCCCCCTCAGTACAAACCAGCAAAGTAGAACAGGAGGCAGGAGGGTCCCCAAATGATGTGCTAATGTGACAGCACTCCTCCTCCCTCCTTCAACCCCTCCCCCCCCACTCCACCACCACCCCCCTCTCTCTCTCACACACACACACACACACACACACACACACACACACATACACACACACTAACCGTTGTCCCCTTACCCCTATGGAATAAGTGTGTCATGGTGAGAGGGGCGGTGGGCTAATCTGCTTTTTAGGGGTACACCGCCGATGCTCATCTCCATAATCAAGCGGACAGGTGTGGAGAGGGGCGTGAGAGTGGTAGCGGAATGGAGTGAGAGAGAGAGAGAGAGAGAGAGAGAGAGAGAGAGAGAGAGAGGTGAAAGCCTGAGAAAGCAGAAAGAGAGTGTGGAGGAGGAGGAGGGAAAGGCAAATGATTAGTGAGGAGATGATAGAGGGGGAAAGTGTGTGTGTGTGTGTGTGTGTGTGTGTGTGTGTGTGTGTGTGTGTGTGTGTGTGTGTGTGTGTGTTTGTGTGTGTGTGTGTGTATGTGTGCATATTCAGGCATATTCTAAATGCATGTCTATATCTCTCTCTCCTGCTTTTTTCTCTCTCTCTCTCTCTCTGTGCGTGTGTGTGTATGTGTGTGCCTTGCATGTATATGTTTTTGTTGCCTTCTCTATGTTTGTCATCCTTCACTTTTCCTCCTCCATGTGACTGAATGATAGTGGCCATCTGGTTGTGATTGGAGCTGACAGTTGCACCTGTCTCCCCCCTCTCCTCTTCTGCATCCATCCATCAGCAATTACTGACTGTACCAAGGTCCCTGAGAGCAGGATACATTAAAAAGTAGGGGCCATCTCTCTCTCTCTCTCTCTCTCTAATCATCTTTCTCTCCCTTTATCTTTCATTCACTCCATCTCCACCTGCTATCACTCTCTCTTATTCCCCTGTTTCTCATTCACTTCATTTTTCCCTGCTGAAGCACTTGTCAGTCATGCGGGCCCCGTGGTGTGGCAGACGTCGGGGCCAGGGGCCAGGGGCCAGGACCCCAGCCACAGCCCCACCTGAAGGGAGGTGCATGCAGAGTGGGCTTCCCTTTCATGCAGCTCGGCCCCCCTCCACTCCACCACTGCACATCTCATCCTCTCCTAGTTTCCCGCATCATTTTCTTTTTTTCCTTTCTTCCCTTCTCCTTCTCTCCTTCCTTCACATCCTCCACTCATTTCTTCTCTTCATGTCTTTCTTTTACCTCCCACCCTTTGTCTTTACTGTGTATCTGTCACCTCTTTGCTCTTTAATCGTCTCTTTTCCTCTCTCTGTCTCTCTGGCTAATTGAAGGCCCCCTTTTTAAATTCCGACTGACACTCTTGCCGGCCCAGTCGCCTTGTGCCAAAGGGTTGGGGTCAGGGGAGTGGGTGGAGGTGTGGGGGGAGAGCCAGAGGTGGGCCCCATAGCATCTCGACGAGGGAGAGGTGTGGGGGTTGACAGGCATGGGGTCAGCAGCGTTCCGCTCTGGCATCCCCGAGGTCATGGTGAATGGCGGGCACAGGGAGAATGTCAATTCAGTCCCAAACCACAGCAGAGGAGGGGAGGAAGGATTTGTCTGAGAGGAAGAAGTGTCCAGGATCACAGATAGTCCAGGTTTGGGCAACATCACAATATGCTGTGTTACGGGAATATTTCATTTTCAAGACATTCCATCATGTTGAGATTTAAAGTATTCTGAATCAGTTATCTGTGAATTAGTCAAATAAATATATTTTGTTACAGCTTTGAAAGAACGGTTATACAACCCTACCTGCCTCAAACTCTTTGCCTTAACTTTAACAAATGTCTTGCACTCTAATTCATGCATTGCTCTCATTTCTGACGGACCTTCATGCTAAGGTCAACAGCCTGTTTTCCCCATCCAGCATCTGTTGAATGCCACATCTGTTCACTTCTCATATTCTCTATATCATTTGCATGCATGGGCAAGGATGCCCCTGTAGGGAGCTGAGCATCAGTTAAAAAAACAGGCTTAAAGGAGAAATCTGGTTTGAATCAATCAACAATCCTGTTGTTTGAAATTGCCAAGTGCTATAGGTATGAGAATGAGAGCATTTGGAACAACATAGACCAAATAGCAAAATAGCAGCTAACGCTAAGCCATGGAGGCACAGGAAAATGCAACTGAAACAAAGTTCCTTGTGCCCTTATCAGTTAGCATTAGCTGCTGTTTCACACAAAGTTCTCTCTTTCTAATACCTATCGACAGCTCTCAACAATGTCAAACAACAGGGCTATTGATAGATTCACCAAATTTTTCCTTTAATGACAACAAGCATTGAGGTAAGGTTGTACAAGTATGCAAATAGGAGGGTAGTAGCATAGCAGTTATGGACCCTGGTTTAGCATTTTAGGTTTACCAGTTTAGGTTTAGCAGTGCGATTTTTTTTTTTTTTGGTAAGGGGGTGGGGGAGGGTGCAAAGTATTGCTGCAAATGCAACCACACAAAGTGGGAGTTTAATGATTAGTTTGCAGTGGCAGCATAGTGGTTAAGGAACCTGCCTAGTATGTTTGTAGCATGAAAATTGTCGGTTTGAATCCTGGCTGCCACTGTTGTTCCCTTAAACACACATTGTGTCCTTTTTTCTCAAATCTAGCAGAGAGGTGGTAACTGCAAACAATTTCTCAGTTTTCATTTCCTTCTACAGTAGCCGAGAATAAAGCATCAAAAAATGGCATCATGGATTTCATACGACCATTTCATTTGAGGTAAGGGCATGCAACCTTGAAAAAGTCCATCCAGTATCCAATTAGATTTCGCTAGTTTAGTAGCGCTGATAGTAAGCAATGACATTTACATTTACATTTACATTTAGGCATTTAGCAGACGCTTTTATCCAAAGCGACTTACAAAAGAGGATAACATTCAAGCTACAACACAATGAACTAACAAGGAGTGCATATTGCTAACATAGAATCTGCGCTGTTTTAAGTTGAAAGTGCAATAGTGTAGAGAATTAAATTATTAAGTGCATTCTCAAAGTTTACACCAGGAGATATTCTTGGAAGAGCTTAGTCTTCATGAGTTTCTTGAAGGTGGAGAGGGTATCAGTTGATCTGGTAGCACTTAGGAGGTCATTCCACCAGCGCGGAACCAGATATGAGAAGAGTCTGGACCGACCTGCACAAGGTGTTGGCCGTGCTAGAAAACGTTCCTTAGAGGAGCGTAGTGGTCGTCGGGTGACATAGGGCTTCAGAAGAGAATTCACGTAGATGGGAGCAGAGCCATCATTCACCCTGTAGGCCAACATAAGTGCCTTGAATTTAATGCGAGCAGCCAAGGGCAGCCAGTGAAGTTCAATGAACAGAGGTGTGACATGTGCCCTTTTTGGCTGGTTAAAGACCAGACGTGCAGCTGCATTCTGGATCATCTGTAGCGGTCTCACTGCACAGGCAACTAATGTCAACAATGACAACTAATGTAAGATGTAAGATGGATAGTTAGCCTTTCAGTACTTGTCCTAGTCGCACCACAACATACACACCACTATCTCCATAAAAATATGCAATTACAATGTCTTGGCTAACCACGTCCAGAAACAGAACAGCATGCAAGCAGCTTTGCAGGTTACATTACCTCAACATCAACATGCTTACTAAGCTTTGCAGGTTACATTACCTCAACATCAACATGCTTACTAAGCTTTGCAGGTTACATTACCTCAACATCAACATGCTTACTTAGCTTTGCAGGTTACATTACCTCAACATCAACATGCTTACTTAGCTTTGCAGGTTACATTACCTCAACATCAACATGCTTACTTAGCTTTGCAGGTTACATTACCTCAACATCAACATGCTTACTTAGCTTTGCAGGTTACATTACCTCAACATCAACATGCTTACTTAGTTTTGCAGGTTACATTACCTCAACATCAACATGCTTACTTAGCTTTGCAGGTTACATTACCTCAACATCAACATGCTTACTAAGCTTTGAGGAAATAAAATTTTTCGATTCAGTTTGTTTAAATTACCTGTTGAGAAGAAATAACCTCAGCGACACATTGGAAGTTCCTTTCCCTCATTAGCTTCTTCCATTTTGGAAAAGCCACTGCTATGTTTCCTGGTGTTCTGGAGTGTCGCTGGCTTCTTTCTCATTTTTGTTCTCTTTTCTGTTTTCTTGGCGACGGATTGTGCTGGTCATATGTCTGATAATATGGATGATCATCTAGCTCTTCAAATAGGTGCACCCTCCATCAATTCTCTCTCTCTGTGATCTCCCTGTGAGTTTGTGCCTAACTTCCGCTCACACTGCCACTGTAAACGTAAATGCAAATGGCAGAGCTGTATTTACCTAGTTGTCCCCTGCCAGGGTCTGTAGTTTCAAGATGGCAACATGGCAATCAGCATTGGCTACACCAGTGAAATGTATATATAAATGGTCAATACAAATGGTCAATTTTTATGGAGGTAATTACTAATTGATGAGGTTGTATTTGTAAATAATTTTTTTTGTTAATAGAGAACCTGAAAAACTACACAATGTGGCATTCTGCATTCTGGTGGATATCTGCAATACCTCAATTCATTCAGATCCATAGCGTTTACATCCTGACCTGCCAGGCCTTTACAAGTAAACCTGAGTTGAGTTGCTTATTCAGCTTGTGATTAAGAAAAGCCCCCACACTAGAAAACTATTGTGAATGACTGCCTATGTACCTGTAGCCTACCTTATAGACCTGTGTTTCAGATTTAAAGTCAATTTCATGGTTGAAAATATTTGATCCTAAGCAAAGCCTTAACACCTTGAATGAAACTTTGTTATTTTTGAATAACTATTACAAAAATGAAACAAAATTAGTCAGTGAGGGAGATTCATCACCAGAGAATTGGCATAGCCTATATGAAAAAACAGCAAGACACAACAACATCAACAAATTAACAGTAAGCTAATGTGCAAGAAACATTATAATTACCATTATAATGTTTGAACACAAAATGCTGGGGCTTGAAAAAGTTACTTTAAAACCTTGGTTATTCTTAATAGACTACATTATTTTTTATTCTTATTATTTATCAGGAGCTGTTATCTGACTCATTTTCTCTACCTACCTATTTTGAAACCCCATGTTCAAGGCCTACATTGTTCTCTCTGATTAGCCTAAATAGATTGAATAGGCTAATTAATAGCCTACATATTTAAGGGTCAAGTTCATGAAAAAATGCTAACAAATAAATTGAAGGAGACTATGCAGAAAAGTCATGCTGGTATAATTTCTTGCTAGACTAGGCTACTTAATTGTACCTAAATTCAGCAGACTTTTAGGCTGACAATGCCAACGGCGTTTCATACGACCGCTATTCCTTGCACCATCACAGTCCGTCGTTATCATGCTAAGCCCGCCCAGCATCTCTCTATATAAAGATACAGCATTTTAAAGACTGAGCAAAACTATTTGCTACCGCTAGGGTGCAGCTAGATTTCTAGACAAGCAGGCTATATGTTCTCATGATATATATGGTTTGTCATTTGTCGAGGAAGAGTTTGTGAATTAATGCACCAGAAAAGTGGCCGTGTAATGGACGCCTCTTTCCAGAATGTAATGTAGCTTTCTGTACGCTCAAAGTCATTTTTCTCACGAACTGTTTATCACAGCAACGAGTGCCTAGCGTTTTTGGTAAGTTCAGATTGCGCTATTTCACCTGATGTGCTGATGGCATCTGTGTGAGCAGAACTCCGCGAGCAAATTAACTGAGATGAATAGATGGTAATTTACATGCACTCAGGTGAAACAGGCTGGAGTTAGGGCAGCGTGACAGATTGGAGGTGTGGCGTGAGGGTGTGTGAAGGCAGTCGATGCAAATCTCGTGATCAGCAGCCCTGTCATAGCATTGCATAGCAAATTGGGCCCACATCAGAGAAAAAGCAGAGGATGACAAATGGAAATTCCCTTTCAGTTCATGAGGAAGACTTGCCTGCTTGGTCCTGTGTGACTGTGTAAGAACTTTTAGCCCCAAAGCAAAGCAGTAATACCAACACCAGGCTTTGCTAGTCTGACCCTTTCACCTCAAACCCCATCATCATCAGAAGCTCCTGCTCTTCCTCCCATACACCACCCCACCACATCACTCACACACATTACCACACAACCTACATTACCCCATCCCCCTCACACACTTACAGAACCCCCCCCATCCCCCCACACACACACATACATACACACACATGCATCAGCCCCACCACCATCCATCCACTCACCCACCTCTGATCTGCGATCTCCCGACATTACTCCCAGCGTGCCCCCCCTCCCCCCAACCCCTTGTGTTCCCGCGGAAACTCAAAAGAAGCCCAGAGCCCTGTTTCCCAGAGGGAAGCATTAACAAGCCCATCCAGTTACATTGAGTTGCTGCATTACCTAATGCGCTCGCCAGCTCCGCCGATGGGAGACAGCCCACATCCATAATTGATCACATGTGCATCTTCTCTGAAAGAAGATGGGGCGGCGGACAAGCCTAGGCGAGGCTGTGTGTGTGTAACGGTGGATGGCAGAATGAGAGAGAACGTGTGTGTGTGTGTGTGTGTACGCGCACGGAAGCACACGCGCATGAGAGAGAAAGAGGACCAGAGAAAGCTTTGTTGTGAGCGAGGAAGTTAAAGAGATGTTTATTGAGGGGGTTGTGTATGTGTGTGTGTGTTTTTTCTGAGTGTGTTTTCATCAGGAGGAGGTTTTTGCAGGAGAGAGAAAGCGAGACACACAGAGAAAGAGAGAGTGATAGACAGATAGATAAATGGAAAGGAAGAAGGAGGAGATGGCCAGATTGATCAGTTCTCTGTCAAAAGCTGTCTGATGTTTCTGTGTGAAATTCTGTCGTTCTTTTCTTCTTCTCCTTCATCTTCCTCCTCTTCTTCCTCCTTTCATCATGAGTATCGTTTTCCACCACCTCCTCTTTCTGGGCTTCCACTGAGCAGATTGCACTGCAGGGATCAAAAATATATGAGTGTTGAGAAGCCAATGAAGACATGTCTTAGTTTGCTCTGCCTGAAGGACATTATGTTTTCATGTCTAATCTTTCAGGGAAATAATTTAGAACTTCACTTCACTGTGCTAGAGAGAGAAATTCTCCCGTCGGCCATATTAGGTGTGTTACACTTAAACACTCATCTCATTAGTATCTGCAACGCTGATCTGTGTACTCAAAAAATTAAAAGAATTTTGAAAATAAAGCTGTTTTCTGTGATGAAAATATTCATCCATGTTGAACTGAAACCTTGATATTTTCATTTCATTGTCCTTATAATCTATATAACAGCATAGCAAATCCATATTCCAATATAAGTGCTACTATAACAACCCATGTGACCCTGACCCAAAGCTCTGTACTCCTCCACTCCATACCAGGAGAGAACACACTCCTCCACTCCACACCAGGACACAGAGAACACACTCCTCCACTCCACACCAGGAGAAAACACACTCCTCCACTCCATACCAGGAGAGAACACACTCCTCCACTCCGCTCCAGGACACAGAGAACACACTCCTCCACTCCATACCAGGACACAGAGAACACACTCCTCCACTCCACACCAGGACACAGAGAACACACTCCTCCACTCTACACCAGGAGAAAACACACTCCTCCACTCCATACCAGGAGAGAACACACTCCTCCACTCCACACCAGGACACAGAGAACACACTCCTCCACTCCATACCAGGAGAGAACACACTCCTCCACTCCACACCAGGAGAGAACACACTCCTCCACTCCACACCAGGACACAGAGAACACACTCCTCCACTCCACACCAGGAGAGAACACACTCCTCCACTCCATACCAGGAGAGAACACACTCCTCCACTCCGCTCCAGGAGAGAACACACTCCTCCACTCCACACCAGGAGAGAACACACTCCTCCACTCCGCTCCAGGACACAGAGAACACACTCCCCCACTCCATACCAGGACACAGAGAACACACTCCTCCACTCCATACCAGGACACAGAGAACACACTCCTCCACTCCATACCAGAAGACAAACAACACACTCCTCCCCAGCTCCCACTCAGAAGATTCACCGAGGAGATGAGGACATGCTAGGGACCAGAGCGTGTCAAACAGGAGGGTGTGTGTGTGTGTGTGGACATCTCCCGCTCCTCTCCTCCATCTCTCAGGCGGGAGGGCGGGCGGCCCAGGTCCACGGCCCCGTGCTGGGCTCCTCCATTGATTAGTTAGCACAGGCTCGTCTCAGCCCATTGCCACTTGGCAGCCAAATTAAAGCTAAGCGTCACATTTTTGTGCAGAGAGGAGATGAATAATTCAGCCAGACGCCTCCCTGAACCAGCATCCACTCCTCACACACACACACACACACACACACACACACTTGCACAAAAACACATACACATTTTTTTTTTCTCCTCCCGACCCCCCATCTGTCCCTTCTCATTACGAACCACTTTGAATGTGATCCCAGCTTAGCCAGTGTAAATAAACAGCACTCCCGCCTTTTACTGTCCTCAAAGTAGAGCATAGCCCAACACACACACACACACACACACACACACACACTCACCCACACCACACACAGACACATACATGCGTTCCCTGATAGGGGCTGAACGTGGAGGAGACTCACAGCCTAATGCTTTCCACTGCTACCTTCTCTTCAACACACCATTGCACAGCAACCAAATCGCTCACAGTTGTAGATGAGCCCAACTCGGGCTGAGCCTCCTGTAGTCAGCCCTGCTTGTGCAGAATCTCTTCTTTTTGTTATTCATGCATTTCATTTCACATCCCTGAGTCTGGAATGGGGTTGTGTGTGTGTGTGTGTTTGTGTGTGTGTGTGTGTGTGTGTGTGTGTGTGTGTGTGTGTGTGTGTGCGTGCGTGTGTGTGTGTGTAAAGGGGGTACAGATCAGTGATATGCCTTGAAGAACAATTAATTGTGCATGCTGATCAATGAGTGTGTCGGTACAATCGACTTCCCTCTCCTTCAACGAGTGAGTGAGTGAGTGTGAGAGCGCCGAGCGTCAGGCAGGGGAACACACCTGTCAGGGATCGATGGGCTGGGTTGACTTATTGACAAATGCTGGGCTTTCCAAAACATTTACCCTGCATCTCCTCCCACAGCCCCCCACCGACAGCCCCATCTCTGCCTGCTGCTGCCGCTGTGTGCGTGGACGTGTGGATATGGACAGTGGTGCTCCTGATGTCTGGTCAGACGTCACACCCAGGAGCAAAGGCAAGAATGGAAATAAAAAGCCCTTGCATATGACTAGGTCTGTCCAAAGGAAAGAAATGATCAATTCTCTTCTTTCAAAATGGATTTGTTTGGAAGTTTCCAGGCCCATGGATCTGAATGCAAGATGAGGAGGTGAGGATGTGGAGCTGGGCTGGAGCTCATCTAGTCTGTATTTGCTGTGACTCAGTCAAGGGGCTACGTGTTACATGAGGTCCCTCTCACCAGAAACCTTCTATACCTCTGCCTGTATGCATGTGTGCGTGTGCGTGTGTGTGTGTGTGTGTGTGTGTGTGTGTGTGTGCACGTGTGTGCAGCGCGCGTGTGTGAGTGGACATGAACGGATGGATTTAAAATGCAGGGCATAGTTTTAAAAATTAGGTTGCAATTTTATTGCTAAGTTTTTGAGCAAGGGTTGAGTGGTTTAAAAACTCCTCCATCATTACAAGGACAGCCCATAAATAAGGTCTGCAGGTCAGTGCTGTAGTCTAGTTTGCTGTAGTGGGCATACTGCTGTAGTGGGTATAGTGCTGTAGTCTAGTTTGCTGTAGTGGGCATACTGCTGTAGTGGGTATAGTGCTGTAGTCTAGTTTGCTGTAGTGGGCATACTGCTGTAGTGGGTATAGTGCTGTAGTCTAGTTTGCTGTAGTGGGCATACTGCTGTAGTGGGTATAGTGCTGTAGTCTAGTTTGCTGTAGTGGGCATACTGCTGTAGTGGGTATAGTGCTGTAGTCTAGTTTGCTGTAGTGGGCATACTGCTGTAGTGGATATAGTGCTGTAGTCTAGTTTGCTGTAGTGGGCATACTGCTGTAGTGGATATACTCCCTGTGACTGTAGTGGTTATACTGTCTTGTACTATTACAGTGTTGTCAGTATTGCAGCCTGTGTTTTTCTGGATATACGCAAACCCAAGAACCTTTGAAGTGCTTATACAGTGTATGCCTGCATATCACGTAGACTGCAGCCCTGCAGGTAATATGTCAGATATGTTCCACTGATTGTATCAGTGTTGTTAACCAATGTTATTGTCATTCCTGTTGTGCTTCTCCAGCTGAACATGAAGATGGTATTATTGATCAGATCAGGGCTTGTCCTTGGTGCAGGAGGTCAATCACTAGCACCATGACCACTCAACATCACACACACTTTTGCCGTCTCACAAACAAACCCAATAATAAGATAAGAATAAGAATACACACCACACACACACACCAGGAAGCATAGGAGGAGGAGTCCAGTTCAGGCTTTAGTCTCCCGCAGATTCTAGACGGTGAGTGGTGTGTGTGTGTATGTGTTTGGGGGTGGGGGGGGGGGTTCAGCCAACTTTGATCATTTTGGATTTTGGGATTTCACTATTTCAATTTGTGCTCTTATTGGAATGTGTTTTGGTGGCTAATCTCTCTATCTAGTCTGCAGAGTACTCTTACAGGAAGAGGAAAACGCTGCTCGCATCAAATTCAAGGCACTGATGACCTACTTATGGCCTACAGGGTGATTGATGGTTCTGCTCCCGTCTACCTGAATACTCTCTTCAAGTCCTATGTCACCTGCCAGCCGCTTTGCCACTTCAAGGAACGTTATCTAACACGGCCAACACCGTGCGCAGGTCAGTCCAGGCTCTTCTTATGTGTTGTTCCACGCTGGTGGAATGACCTTCCAAGTGCTACCAGATCAACAGATACCCTATCAACCTTCAAGAAACTCTTGAAGACCCAGCTCTTCCAAGAATATCTCCTGGCTTTAATTTCTGAATACCAGGAATGTACTTAATCTTACTGCACTTTTATTACACTTTTGCACTTCTAACTTAAAATACTGCGAATTTTATGCTAGCAGTATGCACTCTTTGTTAGTTTTTCATTGTGTTGTAGTTTGAACGTTATCCTCTTTTGTAAGTCGCTTTGGATAAAAACGTCTGCTAACTGCATAAATATAAATGTAAAATGTAAAACACACAGGGGATGTGTGACTTAACATGGTGGCGCAGGTGGTAGACATGCTGTTTGGCAACGAAAAGGTTGCAGGTTTGAGCCCCACTCTGCCTGACCCCATCAAAGTGTCCTTGAGCAAGATGCTGAACCCCAATTTGCTCCTGGTGGCATGTTGGCCTCTTGCATGGCAGCCACCACCGCCGTATGAAGCATTGGTTTTGACTACTTGTAGGAGTAGGAAACTGCTATATAAATGCAGTCCATTTATTTCACAAAGGCCCACCCCCTGTTGTGAAGAAACAGCCCATCAACCTGCACCCTGATGGTGGTGTCAAGGAGCCATTTGCACATCAACAGAATCCCATTTCAGACTCCCACGTGGAGATGGGCTGCTTCAGATCAGGATGAGAGCGTGTCCACTATCAGGCACTGTTGGAATCAAAGCCCTCATGTTGAGCACTTAACCCTCTTTAGGCACAAACCACTATTAGGCAGCTTCATGCGCTCAAAACACACACACACACACACACACACACACACACATAGATGTTCACCAGCCAGTCCCTCCACCCACTCACACACATCCACCACCATCTCCACACACACACACAATGCAGACATTCTGTGCTCTGAAACACACGTATACTCCCTCCAAAACGCACACACATACACACACACACACACACACACACACACACACACATACATACACACACACAGACTGTAAATGTATCTCCCTGTATGCCCCAAACTGTCCAAGGTCCAGAGCGTGAGCAATGGTAGCTGCGAGGCCTGTGGCCAGAAGCACTTGCTAACATGCAGCCAGCACACCAAAGAGCAGTGAGAGTGTGTGCGAGTGATCCAATAGTGCCTGTCATCTCCAGAGATCTTCTGACGCCTATCATGACTCCGGTGAACAAATATGAAGCGACACCCAGCGCTGCATTGTCACGGCGACCTGACAGTGTTGTCATTGACAGTCCAACACAGCACATGTCCAACACTAGTGTGACGCGCGGCTGTCAGGCGGACCAGGTGTGGTGTGAGCTCAGCGGGTGAGATCATGAGACTGACATCATCAGGATGTCAGGGAGGATCTTGTCTCAGGTTGTGTCTGTATGTGTGTGTGTATGTGTGTGAGTGTGAGCGTCTGCACACATGTGTATGTGTGTGTGTTAATGTGTGTATTTGCGTGTGTGTTGACGGCAGAGTGGCCCTGTGGGACCAGCTGACCAAGCAGAGGTGAGTGTGGGGGAGAGGGTGAGGTTTGTGTGTGAGTGTGTGTCTGTGTGTGTTAGGCTTGAGGATTTAAAGAGTGGCTTTTGGAGGGCTGCCTAATGGAGAAATCAATGCACTTCAGAACCCCAAGCAGGGAAAGGGGAGGGGGGGTGACAATATGAAGCAGAGCGAGTGACAAATGTGGAGCGGAGGGTGGGCAGATGGACGTGTGTGTGCGTGTGTGTGTGTGTGTGCGTGTATGTGTGTGTGTGTGTGTGTGTATGCGTGTGACAGCAAAAGGTATGTGTCTTTCTGGGAGGGGGCATGTAAAAGAGGAGGACGTGTGTGTGTGTGTGTGTGTGTGTGTGTGTGTGTGTGTGTTTGGTTGAGTGGTCACCCAGCTGAGTGGCTCTCATGAATTAATAATCACCTAATCATCACCAAGATGAGGAGCTTTTGCAGAGCAGAGAGAGAGAGAGAAGGAGGAATGGAGGGAGGTAGAGTGTTAGAGGAGAATATAGAAGGAAAGGAGAGAAGGGAAATGCAGAATTGAAGAAGGGAAAGGGGGATACACAGCTTTGGAGTGCAGGAGAAAGATGAGGGGATAGCAATGAGGAAGAGCTGGAGGCATCCATCCATCCTTTCATCCATCCATCCATACATCCATATAATGAGAAGAGAGGCGCACACAGAGCTGGCATGAAAATGAAATGGAAAAGAAGAGAATGAATCATAGAAACTAAGGGGCAGAGGAGTGAAGGTTTGTGTGTGTGTGTGTGTGTGTGTGTGTGTGTGCGTGTGTGTGTCTGTGTATGTCTGTGTGTGCCATGACATTTCTTATATCTTTCTGATGACATCGCAAATTAATTCCCACAACAAATTAATTGCCACAACAAATTAATTCCCACAACAAAACATTTTACAGCATTTCAGACACTTGTGTCAGTAACCACTGGCGTACTGTTGATTGCAGCGATGACTTAGTTTAGCAGGTGATCTGCATGCAGTGGCTCTGCTAAGAAAAAGCTCACTGCAGCGGCCCATCAGATCCTGACCCAAGCCCTCGTACTGCCACACAGACACTGCGGCCACTAGCACTTGGGGCCCACTGGAGGCAACATCACATGGGGAAGGCCAGGGACCAACAGAGGGTGAAGAGATGGAGAAAACAGAGAGAGAAAGAGAGAGAGATTTTCTGAACGAAGGGGACAGAAAGGGTAAGAAAAGAAGGAGAGATCCAAGCGAAAAAGGAAAAAGCAGCAACAACTTGGAATGACTGAGGTCTAGGCTCCATGAAATATTGATGAGGTTTAACATTTTTTTCCCTTTTTTGCAGTAAGGTAATTGTTTCTTTCTTCCTTGTGCTTCTGCCTGCTCGTTCTCCATCTCCCCCTCCGTCTCTTATCCCCCTCTCCCTCTCCTCCTCCATCTCTCCCTCTCTCTGTCTCTGTCTTCCTTCTCTCCTGCCATAAGTACCACTGCCACCTCTCAATGCCAACACACAACTACACTCCCAGGATGATCCATCAAGCCGAAAGTAGTGCTGGCCACACACACACACCACGGTCCTGTTGAGCTCTCTGCCACATTTAGACACTGTGAGGGCTGAGCTGCTAATGGTGGAGGCTGGACTGTCATGGGCCATGTGAGAAGAGGAGAGGGGGAGGCAGAGAGCAGACACAGAGGAGAGGAGAGGAGAGAGTGACAGGGAGGTGAAAAGGAGTAACACTACTGTGAGGAGAGTGCAACAAGGTGCTGCTCTGGATGAGGACATGGGAGATATTTTTGGGACGCTGACAGTTTGATGACAGAGAGAGGGAGAGAAAGAGAGAGACAGTGTGTGTGTGTGTGTGTGTGTGTGTGTGTGTGTGTGTGTGTATGAGGCCAGGACTGTGTGCTGGTATTTTGCTCTAGTCTGTTCTCTGACTATTCAAAGCTAACAGCAGTGTTCAGTTTTAGTTTAGGGTGACATAGGCCAGTTACAGACCTAAGTGGTCTGTATTGACCTTCTATGGAACAGATTATGGAGCTCCCCACAGTGTTACTAACCAGGGCTGGGCACAGGCCTGGAGTGGAGAATCGGGAGAGTTTGGAGGATTCATTTCCCCCTTGAAGTGCCTGGAGATTCACATTTATTCATCTTAGTGAAATTGCTTGCAAACTTCACACAGATCCCATTAGCATATCATGTGATACTGTGCAACCTGAGCTTTCCAATCACGCCAGTCACTCATTGCTTTGAGAAGCAGTTTGCAAGAAGGTTGACTTTGAAATAGTGCTGTCAATCAATAAAAAATTAACCTGATTAATCAAAGTAAGTTATTCACAATTAATATGGGCATAAAACTCCTGGTCTGAAAAGGGGTCCCACTCCAGCCCTGGCTGGGCATAAGGTAGCACTCATCAGAATGACCAGTCTAATATACTTGATATAAGTATAGTTAAGCAACAGTGTGCTCTAGAAGTTTTTCCAGTTTTTGCTGAAGTTTCAGAATTCTTCACCTCACACATGAAAACAACTCCATGCATACAAATCATTCAAAGATGCGGCTGCTGCCCTGAATCCCCACCAAAAGACATGAAAACAGAGGAAACAAAAAGAATTGATATGTTGGATTTGAATTGTATTTCTTCTGCATTCTACTTGTATAGTTTCAAGGTCTTCCTCCGTAGGAGGTCTCCCCTAAAGGGCTACACTCTCATCTAGAGATGCGGAATAATAATTAGCGATGTGTTTGAACTAAACATTGTGCTAATGAGAGCAGGAGGCCACTGAAGATAATGGTCTTAATTACGCCTGTGTTCTGAGATGAAGAACTCCGGGGTAGAACCTCTTGGGGATGGACATACACTTTGTCTTCACAGAACAGCTTTAATAGTTCCATGCTGAACCCTGTTAAAATGGCTCATTTGAAGAACACTTGCAAATAATCTTTAGCGATGGCCCTGATGGACATACTCTGCTCTAAAGATCTATTTCAGCTCCATTTGCAAGTGGAAAAGGTTAGGTTTGGTATGATGGCCTCTGAGAACAGAGGGTAGAGCACAGCAGCTCCTCCTGGAAGAACAGAGCAGCTGATCCTGGATCAGTGTTTTGTAACAGGAGAACACTGTTAGGATGAAAAAAGAATAAAAATAAGAAAACAGTTGGATGATGTGAAATGAGAGAGACAGAAAAGGAGTTTAAAGGAGAGCTGATGAGGAAAGAGAGGAAGATGAAGAAGGGAGAAGAAAGGAGAAGAGAAGGAGGGGGAGTGGGGAGGACAAGGCCTACTACACTCGCTACAGGAAGCCTGCTATCAATAATTGATCTCATCTGTCACCACGCGCTCCAGTGGACCACTCAACAAACAGCACAGACAAATGAAAGTAAAAACACACACACACACACACGCAAAAGCAGCTCTTGGTGGGCACTGCCTATGCATCCACAACCACTCCCCAGCCTGCTTCATACAAAACACACACATGTACACACGCATCCACTTCATCTCATGAGTGCACACACACACACTCTCACACACACACACACACATACTGTTTACACAATAATCTCGCCCCCTCCACCTCTAAATGAGACAATGCCAACCTCAGACAAGAGCGCAGCGTCTCCTCAGCCCTCACATGTGGACCAACTCACATCCTGGAGCCGAGGGGGGAGAGAGGAGAGGCTCAGGGATGGACCATGGAAGGACCCTTTTTCTGATCAAATATTGAGCAGGTGCCCTACAGATCACGGTGGGCTGTTGTTTTCTTATCCACAGCTCATGGCAAACTGTTACTAGCAAGTCTTACTATCAGCCAGTTTGGTTGCACACTGTGTGTGCCTCAATGTGTTTGTTTGTTTAGACGGTTGCTAGTTTGTTTGTTTGTTTAGACGGTCACTTCCACACGAGAGAAGCACCGGACTCTGATGTGACTGAATAAATGTGTTTCCCCTAAATACGCTGACAAATGGAAGTACATTTGCGCTGCTGAATGAGATCCTATGCAGTATTACGCAGCGTGTGTAGCATTATGCATGACGTTATTAAGTTTTCATCATGACAATTACTGAGCTGCCATAATAGCTGGGAGGTGGAGCGAGCAGCCCCCACATCTTTGCCCGTCGTCTGCAGAGATTCATGTGTCAGACGACGGGATGAATGTTTCACGATGGCTTTTTGTGATTGCCAGGTGCTGAGCATGTTGCTGTCTCACTGAGGCAAAGGGAACTGGTTCTGCTGTGAAACACACACACTCTCACACACACACATTCTCTCTCTCTCACACACACACACACACACACATACAAACACACACACACACAGAGGGTGTTGATGGCTGTGGTGGTCCTCGAGCAGGAGAGGTGCAGATCCACTGAGACTAATATGTCTGTGTGAGTGCAGTAGATTAACTCATTACTGGGCAGGAGAAAGACATTTTCACTTCTTTCCAGTGAGGCATCTGCCTCCCTCTGCTCCCATGGTGGAGGTATAAGTTGTGTGTGTGTGAAAGAGAGAGAGGTAGGATGAGTTCAAAGGCTGTGATGGCATGATAATTGAAACACACACGTCATCAATATCCCACAACTAGTAGAATTTCAACTTGAAAACTTCCAAATTTCTCTGTTCTTGTCCTAGTGCTCTGCTGACATGTGCCATCATGTGTAACTCACATGCACATTTCAGCAGTTCTGTCTTGAGAAAAACATTCAGGGCACACCTGCATGTGTGTAACTCAGAGCCATCTCTCTATGGCACTGAACCTGTTTACAGGTGAGTCTTCTCTGACCTTGTCCTGACCTTTACATCCCCCTCAAAATGTAAATGGGGCTGCAGATGAGGACTTCATTTATTTCAGCCAAATGCAATCACAGCCAGAGCAGGAGAGGAGCCCAATGCAATGCTTCAATTTCACACTCTGACGCTTGTGCTTGTGTGTGTGCGCGCGCACGTGTGTGTGTGTGTGTGTGTGTGTGTGTGTGTGTGTCTCTGTGCCTGTATGTGTGTTTCTCCTGCATATGCACAGGGCTGACCTCCTCTCACACACTGCCACATCTGCAGCGAAAAAGAGAACCACCAACTCTTATTTGCTGCATAGTGACTAATGATAAACACACTGCATCTTCCTCTCATCCAAAAAGGCAATCACTTTACATGTGCATGTCTAAATATGAACACTGATTCATGTTGTTTATCAATGTTACTAATGATTTTTGGTGTCACATTTTTGTTGTGTGTGTGTTCTCTGGTGCATCTGCTGGCTTAGAAACCAGAATTTGGCCAAATTTAGAATATGTCGGAATCAGGAGTTTACATGACTCTTACAACTCAAATTTAGTATTCAGTATTGTGGCGAGAGTAGGAATATGCCATGCTTGGAAACCTAGTCATGCTGTGACAGTGTTTCATGTCTCATGTCAACCTCAGTATAGTTTATCAGTGTCTTTACTGCCATTCCAGAACGTTTTTCTTCTGACCTGCTCTTGAGTAGAGATTTCATGTGATTTAAAATTGTAAACTGGCAGCCTAATACTTAATACTGTTGATACATAAGGTTGGAGTGCTCAACCTCCTGTCCACACCCCCTCACCCCAGACACACACTTCTACACACAAACACACACACAGAGACACACACATGGACACATATGCACACAAAGTCAGGACTGGCCGACATCTACTGCCCACCCTCAGCAGCCGCTACACCTCAGAGGCTCATCAATATTTGAGGCAGTACTTAACGGACAAAACAGAGTAAAGACCATGCCCAGGGCACCTGGGGAAGTGTGTGTGTTTGTGTGTGTGTGTGTGTGTGTAGGGTTTGAGTGCTCTTGGGAGGAGAAAGAAGGAGGTCAGCAACCTGAAAGGGGTGACTGGCGCCCCAGAAAAACATCATCTATGACCTCTTAGGAGTAGCCTTTCCCTGTCCCTGGCCAGCCATCATGAGCATTTGTTTCTACATGGTGATGCAGGATATTTGACTGAACCCATAGGACTGATGTGGGAAACATGTTGGGGCACAGAATGGAAAATACTACATACATGTTATGTCAAAATTCAATTGTTATAATTGTTCTCAAACAAAAAAATTCTGTCTTTGAATATCATAATGTCTCCATGCACTATGTAGCCTATTTGGAGAAGCTGGTAACTTTACAGCCAATAAAAGCACAGTTAGTGCATGAAAGACATTTTGCAGCAAAGGGCTTTAGCAGGAGGAAGCTGTTTCTAGTCCAGAGAGGTCATCCAGACAGAGAAAAAGAAATCCATTAAAAGATGGAAGAATGGTCTGTTGTGCCAGAGTGAGTATTGGCAGAAGAGAAACAGACAAGCTATGAGGGAGGCATAGAAAGGTAAATGTTGGGAAAAGGTTCTTGTGATGTACTTGCAGTGCTTCAGCAAAACTGGTCTCACTTCATATGAAGTGTCTTTGAGTCTCTCTATTCGCACCACCTTTTAGTCATTTACACAATACAATACTTGTTAACTTAGATGTACTTAGAGTTAATGGCAGGCTAAGATTCTTTGCTTTGGCTGGTATGGTGTTTCATTAAGCATACATGAGAAACACACAATGTTTGTTACAAGTTTTATTACACTGTTATAAGTGTCACGTTTATGAGAATTACTGTAGGTCGGATTATTGATTAGTTATCTCCTCATTTATGCCAGATATAATAGAGTAAAATCCGTATCTTTGAGCTGTAGTATTTGGCTCAGTTGACAAATCAATAAGGCAGCGCTTGTTTGAGTGAGCTCACTGCAGGTGAAACACTCCACTCCCAAGGCAGGGGTGCCAACACACACCATCAATTATTGAGCTGCATGGACACGCCCGCAGCACTGCTGGGGTCAAAGGTCGGATGCCAGCACCATATGACAGTCTAAGGTGTGCTCCCAGAGTCCAGGATGAATGAGGCCCAGTGAGGCTGAAGGGCTCTGCTGAGGCCTTGAAGACTGCTAGGGGAGGATGGATGCTGCCTGCCCAGACAGGAGACGCCTCATACATGGACTGACCCAAATGTTAGCCCAATATACTCCAAGCTGGGACTAAATTTGACATGGATCTGTCAATGAGTCAGCTGGAATATGTCACATAATAGGAGAATATTGTTGCTCTTGTGAGCTTGCTATTTACTATGACAAAAAAATCAACAATTGGTGAAATGTCCATGAAGATATAAATGATGCTGTAATTCCAGTGCATATTGGCTGTGGACAGGAACCCATAGATACTGGTGGCATTCCAAAGCTTTCTTCAGTGACATAGAGGTCAAAATGCTTGGTAGCCCTGCTGCTAAAATTTGGTACAAATAAATGAATTAAAAAGAAAGCTTTGGAGTGTGACCATTAGCCTATCCATGAGTTTCTCTACTCTCTATTGTATCACACACCCACTGAGAGTGAAGAAGGACTTTGTGGATGTAGTTTGAAAAAAGGACCTCTTGTCAAGGGGCTGGGACAGCTATGTATCAGATATTGCCATGAAGTGTTAAATTTCAAAAAAGTCAGATGCTGCAACAATTTATATATTTTAGTATATTTATTGTGCTTTTAACAATGAAGTGCTAGTTAGTTTCCAACAGCATGTTGCGCACCCAGTTGCAGTGTTGCTCAGTGCTCCACTCCTCCTCAGTAGCGCTCCCTCATTGGGAGGAGCTGGAGCTCTTAAGAACTAACCCAGCGCCATGAAAATCTTATCAGTCAGGTCTGAAAATCCTCATCACTTTCTCTGTTACACAGCACTTATATTATTAAATACATGTTTCATCACATTTCATTTGAAAACTTTTTTTCTTTCATAGTGAAGAAGCCAGACATGATCAAAAGAGAGTTCAAAGAGGTGTGTCTGTTTTAGAAATCTTAAACTTACAATTGGTTCATAATGAGAGACATTTTTTCTGGGATGGAGGACCATAGTGTCTGCACATCTGACACCAGTGTTGTGCAAGTTCACACTTCACATGAAGAGTTCAGTTCATACAAAAGACGTCTAAATTTCTAAATTCATTTAAATTGAGATTAACTACATTCAGTTAATTTTCAGTTTGTTTTTTAAGTGAAGAAGAACAGTGAGTGAGTATTTCTTATCTTTTCAATAAACCCTAAACAATAATCCCCTTTATAATCAGCAGCCCATCTCTACCATCTCCAGGTGTTGTGGATATTATGTCTATCCTTTTTTCAATCATTACAACTAAGCCAGTGATTCTATATCACCAGGCCACCAATATCTGGACCTAAAGTGATTCTGAGTTTTAACAAAAAATCTGAACTAACTCAAGTTCTTATATTAGGAATGAGTTAAGTTTAGTTCAGTTCATACAAAATGTAACTTCTGAACTAGTTCATGCACAACGCAGTCTGACCAAATGTGTTAGAGATGAAGGTGAGACGTTCCACTCCCGTCCTAAGTCATACTAGTGTCAACCGGCCTGTCTGTCATTCAGACGAGAGCCTAGGGCTTCAAATTACCACCCCATGATATCCAATATCTCTTCAGAGAGAGGCTTTGCTGTTTCATTGGGACACTTCTACTCTCTCCCAACTATTCAAGTATTCAAGAACTTGGGTTTGTATGCTGAGGCCAAATGATACAGCAAACTGGTTGACACTAAATCTTCCTTTGAGTAGAGTCATGCAGTGACACAAAGAGATTTTCATTAATATACACGTTTTGTTGTTTTGATCCATGATCATGACCATAGGGATAAACACGATTGCTGAGGATAATTGATCAGGCTTAAGGTAGGAGGTCTCTGGGTGGTCAGAGATTAGAAACCCAAGGCACAGAAATGGCTGGCTGGGTTGTCCTTCTCTCTGGTGTTCTGTCCTCAGCAGGATCATGCTGTCGAGCGCTCTGTCTGACAGTCAGCCAGAGGTGTAGGTTACCCTCCACCTTATCACACCCCTGCCAGAGCAAGGCTTCTCTGCACTGCACTGCTGGCTCTGAACAAAGGCCTCAGGTGGAGGCTGGCATTGGGCCAGACACGGGCCAGACGTGGGGCAACGCGGGACGATGCAGGGCAGGGAGAGGCGAGGTTCCTGATCTCCAGTGGCTGCTGCTTTTTTCTCTGAGGCTCCCGTGACGGCCTGCAGCTCAGGTTCAGGGTGGATTCCCAGTCTGGCTGCCATTAATGTTGCATGCTTAGAGGCGTAGACACACACACAAAACACTAACAGATCACAAAGAGGGTTGTGTCTTGCAATTTTAAATGTTCTTATCTTCTGTGAACAACCAACAACAACAGCATGCCAATGTCTGTATTTGACTGAGCAGATATGAAGATCAGCAGGTAGCCACATAGAGTTACTTCTGCCTCTGCTTTAGCACTTAGCATCCATAGCTGACGAGCTCCTTCTGACCTCCTCAACACATCCTCTGCTACATATGCCACTACCTGAACCTAACCTTCTCACCAAAGGGTGGAAGGCTTGCAACCTTTTCTGAAGACTATGTATGTGGTGTGTGTGTGTGGGTGGTGTATGTGTGCGTGTGTGTGTGTGTGTGTCTCTTTTGCCAAGACAGCAAATACCCCCATCTATAACCACCAATTCCACCCTATATCCACCCCCACCCCATTTAATGCCCCGCATCAGCCACCCCCCCCCCAAACACACACACACACACACGCATCCACACCCACACCCCACCAGTAGATGCATTAAAGGGACGGCTGATGCGTGTAGCGTTAGAGGGCCAGGCAGAGTGGCTGTCGGGACCCCGTGTCTGGGCTCAGGCCTGGCTCATGAAATATTGAGGCTGCGTGTCCCTTCCAGGAGCAGCCTGCCTCATTCTTGGTGGAGGAGAAACCATTAATATTTCAGGCCGCAATCTCCTGCTTGACAAACTCTTGCACATGATTGGCTAACGCACCCAGCACCCAGCCTACACCCTCCTCACCCCACCACTCTCTCCCTCCCCCCACACCCTCTTTTGCTGACAACACCCCCCATATAGCACGCACACACACACACACACACACTCACATGCATACGCTCACATAAATGTAGGCACACATCATGGGCACACACACACACACTCTAATATACATACGCACACACATAAACACACACATGCACACAAACATGTGCAATACACATACAGTAGACATACACACACACTCATTCATACACACATACACTCACAATCTGCCACCAACCATTATGTCCTTCTTTACTCTGCCTTTTCAACCAAATTTCATTTATGGGGAAATTAATTACGCCCAGTGATTCTGGCTGGCCAGACCCCTGCACCTCTCTCTCGGCGCTCTGGGCCCCCCTGGGGCCCCGTGTGGCCCCACTGAATGAAGTGCCATGTATTTTTTATGAAGAGCAGGTTATCCTATTTAGTCAGATTAAAACAGCCAGGGAGGGGATGCTTCCAGGGAAACAAGCAAGGCAGAAAATGCCACCTCCTCTGCTCCTTTTCATCCACTTTAGCCCTCCACCGCTCATGCGCTCTCTCTACCTCCATCTTGCTCTCTTCTTCCGCTCTCTCTGTCTGTCTCTTTTTACCTCTCTCTTTTTCTTTCTCCCTTTTCTCTGTCTCTTTCAGCATCTGCCTTGTTACGATGTTTTTTTCTGTCATATACTCCTCTATGTGTCTATGCTGTGTCATCTCTCCTTTTAGAAAATGTGGCATTTTTGGACATTGTGTTTTAGGAGGGCAGCTGTGAGACCAGTCTGGATGGAGGGATAGTATTTAACGAGGATTCAAGGATTTTTTTGAAACTGATGATTTGATGTCATTTTGAACCTTTTCCAAATTACAGTCAAATTAAAAAAATCCAAACATCTATTCTTTTGTTTTTTTGTGTGTTTTGTTTTTTCCCACAATCCCTGCTGTTTTTATACTATTTCTCCACCATGGCACAGTAAAGCCCCTGACCAATGTTGCTCCATTTCCCTACTTTCTTCTCCCTACAATGAACTGAGGCTGAGAACCCTGCGCCCATTAACAGACGCTCCACACCAGCCAATTCCATTAGTGAACACACTAACCGGCAAGTGTAGGGCGTAATCAGCAGCTGTCAAAGAGCTGCCTTAGCAGCCACAAGCCACTACTGTTCGGGGTCAGTGCCGAATCTTGTGCGTCGCTAATGCTATTCATTGTCACTGTTCATTACAGTAATAGGAGACTGTGCCCCACGTAACTTACATGGATAAATAAAGGTTAGGCAAATTTATTATTAATTGATGGCATCAATAATTGACACACAGACAGGGGCAAAGGGCATTCATCTTCATTAGCATCTCTGCTAAGGAGCCCAGGTGGACAGCGAGGTAAAGTAGATAACGTGAAGAAGGCAAAAGCATGTGACTAAAAGTTGTGAATAAATCAAATAGGAACTAAAACCAAAACCGAGAGAAAGGCTGCACACACACCAGGGAGTAAGGCCCCAGGGGGTCTGAAACCACTGACCATTGGGCCTGCCAATAAGTTACACATTATTTATTCACATAATTAACATAGGCCTTTATTATTTATCCTTTGCTCTTATTATTTATTAACGTAATTAGTAGTCTTTAGGTAATGGGAAGCAGCATTGACAGAGGCTCTCTTGCACTGGTTGACAAAATGAAGCGCAAATAATGTTCAGCAGGATTGAAACAGCACAATTTTGGATGACTAGCTTATAGGACAGTAGTGTAATGATGACTAGCTTATAGGACAGTCGCGTAATGATGACTAGCTTATAGGACAGTAGTGTAATGATGACTAGCTCATAGGACAGTAGTGTAATGATGACTAGCTTATAGGACAGTAGTGTAATGATGACTAGCTTATAGGACAGTAGTGTAATGATGACTAGCTCATAGGACAGTGGTGTAATGGACACACATACAGAACACTAGTCTACACCCAGCAAGAGTTCCTACCCATGCAACAGATTGTAAAGATAATTTCCATTTAGAAATTATACAGTATTGAAAGAAAAAAGCATATGTTGATATTATTGTTGTTGTGGTGGTAGTGGTGGTGTGTGTGTGTGTGTGTGTGTGTGTGTGTGTGTGTGTGTGTTGTTGGCATGCTGTTTATTGGGCCATCAGTAAGGCAGCAGGAGAAGGCCTACCCATCCCAGGACAGTGGCCGTTCAGCCTCAGTGGAAGTGCAGGATGCAGGTGCTGACCTGACTTATAAACGAAGACCAATGGCATGGAAAGATGAGGGCTGTGTGTGTGATGTGGCCTGTGTGTGTGTGTGTGTTTGTTTTCGTTGGTGTTGGCTAGCAGGTAGGTTGGACGTACATTTGCCATTTCATCTTGTTCAAAGGGTTGAAGAAGATGGGAGCCTCTGGAGGAGAGGAAAGGATGGAGAGATGTAAGATGAGAAGTGGTCATAAAGAGCGCTACCACAGCATCTTACATGAGCTTTATGGACCCTGCACAGTTCCAGTGGTGTCACTGAGCTGCCGTTATTAGAGGGCTACTGGTCTTGGGCAATGGGCTAATATAGCCAGTAAGAGTCCATTCCAGTCTTGGCTTAGGCAGGGTAAGTAAAAAAGAGAAGCAAAAAATAGACCAGATGAGGTCAAGGAATTGGACATAGGGTCACTGTGCAGTGTATAATTAAGCAGACCAGTCTATCACTCCTCCTCTTGTCAAGCCGTTCAAGGGTCTTCATTAAGTATGGGGTGTGGGCAACAGCCCTAAAGACATTGAGTTCCCTGGGGTGTGGCCTCTTGGGAACCGGTACCAGGTATGATGTTTCCATAGTGTAGGTACCCTCCCAGACACAGGCTCCATCGATGACTTTGAAGTGGCTCCCCCAGTTCCAGACCACAGGCCTTAAGCAATTTTGCACAGACTCCATCTGGCCCAGCAGCTTTTGGTTTCAGCCTCTTCAACTCTCCTCTGACCTGGTCTGCAGTGATAGGGGTGGGGCGGGGGAACACTTGCAATGCCTGGTAGCGGTTGGGAAGGGGGCTGAGTTTGCAGTGGAATATCACAGGTTGACGATGGAGGTGTGGGTTTTGATGGCTGTGTCGTTAGCAGGCATTGCCCAGCAGTCAGCAACCAGTGGAATATTCCAGGTTGGCGATGGAGGCATGGAGATGATGACTGTGCAGTCTGCAGACACTGGCGGCGGACGTTTTGGGGTGGTTGCTGCAGCAGTCACTGCAGCCCCAGGAAGCTATATCAGTCTGAGCACATGTGATCCATGTTGATATTAGTCTCTTGATGAAGATTTACCGTGTTTCCAAGATGCCCTGTGCTTTTATATGGCATCAGATAAAAATTGTTTAAAACAAAAGTTGTTGGTCCATGCTATGCCCTCTGACAACACACTTGGAAACACACACACACACACACACACACACACACATACACACACACACACACTGATGCAATGGGACGTGCACTCAGGCAGGGAGAAAAAAATCATGGCCCAGTAAAACCTTTTGCATCACAGTGGTGCAGTAAATGTGAACAACACACACACACTCACACACACGCACACACACACATACACTCACACTGAGCAGCAGCAGCACATTTCATAACATCCGTGTTTTAAAGGACAAGGCCGCGGGGAGAGTCAGTGAGCGAGAATCGATGGGAAAGCTGTGTCTCTGTCAGAGAGGTGAAGGCGCTCACTAAGGGGGCAGAACAAACGCAGCCACTCAGCCAGAAGAGAGCTGACACACCGCCACTGCTGCCTCCTCCAACGCCCACACACACACGCACACACACACACACACACACCACACACACACACAACAACAACAAACACAAACAACAACACAACACACACACACACACACACACACACACATACATTCAACACGGCCCACACAGGCCGTCTTTAGCAGTAACCAGAACACACACACACAAACATACACTTTTTTTGTGCACACTAAATCTCACAGTGCCATCATGGTGTCATATACAAATATAGATACACAGTTCAGTTCTTATATAAGTGTACTTATGTAAAAGGCCCTGACTGTAGCTACACTCACACAGATGCATTCTTCTGTAAACATACTCATGACATTTACTGCATTTACTTGAGCTTAGCAACACATTATAGATGTACCCACATAACTTTAGGCATATGTCATCACAAGGAGAATCTTAAAGATGGATTGTAAGATCTAAGATCACACACATCATCAATAACAGGGCAAAGTCATATCCTTTCATTACAACTGGACCTTGCAACATGACACTTTGAAAACTTCTTCAAACATCAGTGCCATCATACGCCTAGATACAGCATACAGACAGATGCCATCATACGCCTAGATACAGCATACAGACAGATGCCATCATACGCCTAGATACAGCATACAGGCAGATGCCATCATACGCCTAGATACAGCATACAGACAGATGCCATCATACGCCTAGATACAGCATACAGACAGATGCCATCATACGCCTAGATACAGCATACAGACAGATGCCATCATGCAGCTTTTTTGCATTTTTTTCTGTTTTTGTCTCTTTTTATCCATCTGATTAACACTCAGACACACACACACACACACACACATCACACACATGCACACACACACACACATGTGCACACACCACACACACACACACACACACACACACACACACACACACACATACAGACACACAGAAACCTATTAGCAAAACATTCTGTCCATTTAGAGGGATCTCCTGGCCACTGAAAGTGCCTTCAAACAAACAGCAAAGCGCACCTGAACACAAAGGCCTGCAGGGTCCCTCAAGTCTGTCCGGCTTAAATGCCTCCATGGCCAGCATCTCTGTACCAGAATACACCATTAATGGAGCCAGGGTACAGTAGGCTGGTAAATTATGAATGACAGGTCTTGTTTTCTTGGTCCATACCTTCTGTCCACATGAAGTGCTCAGGGATGCTACAGAAGAAAGGCTGCACTATAGACAAGCTCCATGTGAACTCACAGTAGGAGGGAGACTTACTTGAGGCTGGGGCTGCCTTTTCTGCACCTCTCTTCACTTGCAATTTGTTATTTCATTTTTGCTGTTGTTGTGTGTTTGGTTGGTTGGCTGCTGCTTTTGTTCATTTATTTATTTATTCCAGGCATTGCAGCCGTTTTGTGTGTGTTGTGTAAGGAGTGCATTTGGCCAAGTGTCTCCAGTCCGAGGTGAGTACTAGCTGGAGACGGAGTGGAGAGAGGTTGAGTTCAGTAAGAGTGCTAACTGCCTCTGAAGCCCCGTTACCTTATAGTGGATCTTAAAATGGGATTGGGAATGAGATCACTGCTACTTAAAAACATTAAACTGCACAGTTTAAAGCCTCTTTTTGACCATTGCGTCAGTGGTATATTGTTCTGATCAGCTCTAACACATTTTTGTGGATTTACAGTAAAATAGAAGGTTGATGTGTCTTGAAATCTATTTACGCTGGATATTTGTCAGAATCTCAATAAATCCTGACCAGTCCTCTGCACCTGCTCTTTTTCTAGCCCCTAGCAGGTGGGTTCAAACACATCTGGCCCTGCTCTGTCACACTTCCTTGCCAGACCTGGCCCTGTTCTGGCTGGCATCAGCTAGCATCAGTGGGCCCTGTGGCAGGATCCGCTCTGCCTCTCTCTGTGTTCCTGCTCAGACAGAGCCGGCGCTAGGCATTAAGCCTCATCATAGGCACATCAGAGGGGCTTCAATTAGTGTAATTAGCACAGACCAAAACTGCCTCACACACACACACACACACACACACACACAGTCTCTCTCACACACATTCTCCCAGAAGACACACAAGACAGGAGCACTGTGGCTCCATATGCGAGCAGCAAGGCAAAGCGCCCGGAAAGAAAAACGGCCCCGTTTGTTTTAAAAGATAAATGCTCATGTGTAAATATCCTCTTGCTGAGGGCACTGGGGGAATAATCAAGTTTTAATTTTGCTGCTAATTTAATTAGTTGCTATGGCGCCCCAAACCTCCCTGAAGTGATTCCATTTCCTCCTTTTCATCCAGTCCTTTTACTTTCCTCTCCCTGCTACCCATTCAGTCCACAGAGTGAGGGTGGTGGAGTCATCAGGCACACAAGGAATTTTCTAGAAAAAAAGAGTTCTTTCAGTTTTCCCTTGCTTGTTTTCCAGGGATTTAAAGCAGGGCTTTCAACCAGAATTTTTGCCTATGGTTTGTTCCAAACAGTAACAGGATTTTCATGTTTCCAGTTTTGTGTTCCAACCTAAATTTGACATTCCTGAACTGGTTGTAACAGAAAAATAATTCCTGAACCAAGAAAAAAACTGTAATAATATTTCATGTCAGCTAGGGGGCAATAAAAATTGTTTAGCTTTAGGACTTTTGGCTGCTACTGGTAGCGTTAAATGTGCTTCTTATGATGATAATTGAGACTGGGAGACTGCATAGACCTTTGAATTGCCTGATGGTGGTATGAGTACACTGTTGTCTGCTCTCTCCATGCATTGACTGGATGACAGGAAGTGAACCTCACCATTTCAGGGTAAACAAAACTTTTCAAGAATGGAAACTGTATTGTAGTTTTTCTTGATTGCTTTACAGTCACTTCAAAATCATGTTTTCACACAGACCTAAATAGATGCACTCTACCAAAAAAAACAAAACCTATGTTTACAAAAGGCTATAATGGTGACGCAGTTGTAAAAACATATAACAAAAGCAAATTTTACCTTCAAACACAATGTCTGTGAGTACTTTCAATCAATCGCAACTGACAACAAAAATGCAAAATTTGCTTTCAAAATAAGTTGGTTTATACTAACCTTATAGGTTTTGCTGTATCTTGCAGTTTTACTGAATATGTGAAAAGGAACTACTGTAAAATATTATATAAACCTTTTTTATAGAAATAACTGTCTTTTGTTTAAGATATAACTGTCATTGCAACATGCAAGACCCACAATAGCATCAACAGATAGATACGCTGTACAATACAATGTACTTGATACACAGAAATAACTTTTTAATGTCTGTACCAATTTTCCTTGACACAGATGTTCCTTTTTCACCAAATAATGGATACTTTCATCATTACTTCATATGCTCTTGGCCTCTTTGACCCAGACTTACAAACAGCAAAGGTAGGATCTTGTATATACGATAAATGAGGAAGAGATCTGAAGAGATTTACACACTAGAAATTCATATGGATGCAGAGAATATCTCTTGAGCTGTGAATAGATGTTTGTCATTTGTTCAAGCTTGTAATCCAATGGAGTTTGGAAAGCTTCCATGAAAGCTGTGTCAAATGTTTTGAAAAAGGTGTGAGAAATGTGTGAAACCAATGAAAATATGTGAACACAAACAGGAAAGGTAGGTTCTGTTGCGCTAAGTAAGTGAACATGAAGATGAAATGGATCCCATTTTCACAAAGTGCATCTTTGCAATCAAGAAAAACTGTAACAGGTTACCATTATTTTTATAAACATTTCTTTTCTGGAACTTAAAAAATACGAAGTTTCTGATTTTTGAGTTCAAAGCTTTGAATTAAAGACACATATGGATGCATATGGATGGCTATATGGCTGTGGTTTCTTGTTATATATAGTCTACTCTAAGATATGTAAGGTATATGTAAGCTACGTATAAAGTGCCATGGTCCTAGCACAGGACAACACAACAAAACACAACACAACACAACACAATACAATACAATACAATACCATACCATACAATGCAACGCAACGCAACGCAATACAACACAACTAAATACAATACACTACACTACACTACAATACACTACACTACAATACAGTACAGCACAATACACTACAATACAATAAAGGCAGCTAATAAGGCAAGATATAATGTAAATAGTTAGAAGTCCTTCACCCTCCCCTGATTGGACCCTATTAGAGCTGCTCTCACTCAGCTGCTGACAGGCTCTCCACTCAGGCCACTGAGGCAGTGCTGGGGCGAGGAGGCCATGGGAACAATGATGAGTACACTCTCATTAGTCTGGCCTGGCACAGCCCAGACTGAGCTGATAGGGGGGCCAGCAGGGGGGCACTGATGAAGGCTGGCTGCTTTGGAATGCAGAAATCAAAGGCTTGTTTGACGGCTGGGGTGTCTGTGTGTCTCTCTGTGTTTGTGTGTGTGTGTGTGTGTCTGCGTGTGTGTGTTTGTGTGTGTGTGTGTTTGTGTGTGTGTGTGTGTGTGGCGGGGGAAGGGGTCGCATTTCTGAAATGTAAAGTGATTATGTTGATTTGATCTACAAAAAGGATGTATGTGTTTACAGTAAAGTATGTGTGTGTGTGTGTGTGTGTGTGTGTGTCTGTGTGTGTGTGTACTTAGTGCACAAAAATACAAAAAGACTGCAGGTATAGCAGAAATGGAGACAAAGGTGTATGTATACCCATGCAGTGTAAATAATTAGTTCCACATCAAATTCTATGTTTGATCAGACCTATGCAATTCTCTGACTCTTCTAACCAATGTTTGGATCCTTAATTCTTACCCTGTGTTGAGATCCATATAAAAGAATTGAAATGTGTGTGTGTGTGTGTGTGTGTGTGTGTGTGTGTGTGTGTGTGTGTGTGTGTGTGTGTGTGTGTGTGTGTGTGTTTGTCCAGTGTGTCCCAGTGTGTGATAGTGTGTAAGATTTGCCAAACCAAGGTAGACAAGTTTGCCAAGACATGTGTGTGTGCGTGTGTGTGAATATGTTTGTGTGCTTTTGTGTTTGTGTGTGTGTGTTTGTATGATACTAAGTGTGTGTCGTGTCTGTGTGTGTGTGTGTGT
>PYXC01002418.1:2597500-2612500 GCA_015244755.2 Tenualosa ilisha
TCTATCTCTCTCTCTCTTTCTTTCGCTCTCTCTTCATCAATCTCTGTATTTCTCCTCCACTATCTCCTCTTCAAAGACACCTGACTCAGTGCAACAAACAGTGGAGGGAGGAACGTGAGCTGGGTGAGTGGCAATGGAAGAAGGCGGAGGAGGGGAGGGTGGAGGTTGGGTGGGGTGGAGTGAGGGAGCTCTATAGCTGGGTGGGCTTGTGTGTGTAGTCAGAGCTGAGCGGAGCGAGATGAGGATGATCATTGATTTATACACCCATCACCCGTCTCTCAAAGAAAACAACAGCTAAATCTCTCAAGTGATAATTACTGTAAGTGAGTGTATATATATTTTTATTGTAAATGCTGCTAGCAGGTTCAGATTCTTAGGCCATCGCTCTCACTCAGGAGAGACACTACCATGCAATTCACTACGTCATAATGCACATTTGCAACAAGTTACAAACACACAGTGGCATGTGCACACATATAGTATTTACAGTACACAGCTAGTGTGGGACAGACAGACAGACAAATTTAATCCTCAGTCCTCTACTTTTCACCTCTCTGACTGGTTCTGTACTTTATGGAGTGTAGGTGGAAAAAGAGCCTTTTTTCATTGACTCGTTTCTCATTTTCTTTCTTCCTTTCATTCTTTCTTTCTTTTCTTTCTGTCTTTCTTTCTTTCTTTCTTCCTTCTTTCCTTCCTTCCCTCCTTCCCATGTCAATCAGGCGCATTCATATCCGCCCCCCCGATGCCTTCATGTCTTTGAGAGACAGTGGGGATCAAACAGCGCTGTGTGGGGGCTGGGGACATGCTCGTGTTCATGCTCAGTAGGCCGCTTGTCATGTCCGTTTAACACCCTGCACATTGTTGGCTGGAAGTCTAATAGTGTTTGAAGTGTGAAAGTGAATTTGAATGTCTGTGTCTGTTTGATGTCTGGCGTGTGTGTGTGTGTGTGTGTGTGTGTGTGTGTGTGTGTGTGTGTGTGTGTGTGTGTGTGTGTGTATGTGTGTGTTCATGGGCCTTTTGATATGACAGCAGATATGCTAGTCAGTCTGTGCTGTGTGTGCGTGTGTGTATGTCTGTGTGTGTCTTGTCTGTTGTGTGTGTTTGTCTGCATGTCAGCATGCTTTGTCTCTTTCTCTCTCTCTGTGTGTGTGTGTGTGTGTGTGTGTTCGCTCTTTTCATGTGTGTGTGTGTGTGTGTATTATGTTTGCATGTCTGCATGCTCTCTCTCTCTCTGTCTGTGTGTGTAGCTCTTTTCATGTCTGTGTGTGTTGTCACTCCCCCGCGAGGTGGGAAATAAGTGCACCAAGGAGTCATGTGAGCCTGCTACGTCTCTGTTGAGGTTAACATGCGCTCATTAAATACAACAGAGAAAACAAACACATACATTAACATCAACACAGCACAGCCCCTCCCCCAGGACTGAAACTAAAGACTATTAATGCACCGCTGTACACACTGCATTACAAACATACATGGCAACACTGAACAATGCCAAGTCATTATCGTCTATTGACTGAGGTATTTCCTGTGGTAATATTAGACTGAGGGTGAGATACTACTGTGAGTTTGGCCTTGTTGTGGCTGCTATACCAATGGAACCTTTTTTTAAGTTTGTGTGTTTCTATGTGGATATAAGAGGTTGTATTGAAGCTATTGACAACGGCTGTCTTCTTTCACTCCCAGAGAATCGAATGCAAACCATGATGAACTTTCTATAGACCTCCATATGATTTTTTCACTGTAGTCCTTTTTTTCCTCTTTCTTTCTTTTTCTCTTGTTCATTTTCATTAGGCAGTCCCTTCACAAGACTGAGCTTATGATCTTTTCGTTTAATTCACAGAGACAATTATATTTTTCATATCTACCCTCTCACCTCTCTCTCTCTCTCTCCTCTTTCTCATCCTGTATCAATCTCTCTCTCTCTTGCTCTTCACCCCCTTCAGTTTTTCAGTAATTTGATGCTCCAGTGAGAGAGATTGTTGGCTTTAATACAAATCATGTTTGAATCGTTACTTTAAGACCTTAAGCCCTCCCTTCGCGTCTAGAGACTGACTATAATGAGGCCAGCTGGGATTTCAATCATTTCTACATCTGTTGAAAAATAAGGGGGGAAGAAGAAGAAAGGGCGAAAAAAAGGGAGGAAAATCAAATCTTTTTCAAGCCCCCTCCTCCAACCCCACCCCCACCCCACCCCCCTCCAAAAAAGGGAGAGCGAGACAGAGAATCTAATTCATTTTGGGGATTAATATTAAAGAAAGCCCTTCTTTATTTTAACTCTGAAGACTTTTGTGCTCTCACAATTGGCCGGCATTGAACTCCCCGCGGCACCCGGAGACGTGCCTCTCCCTGAGCAATTTCTCCTGCACCGCCTCGCTCCGATTAGAAGCACACCTTGTGTGAGCCCACAGGTAAATAAATCCCTGTGATGTCCCTCTTTCGCAAACAACTCTTTATCACCCTCTTCTTTGCCGTTCACCTCATCTACTTTTCCAAGGTTTCTGGAGGCCTCCCTCTCTCTCCTTTGGATCTGGCTCAGTAAACAGCCAATAAACATCCATACCAGCATTGGGCTGGGGGGTGCAGGGAAGGCTCGTTAGGCGTTCAGTCCTTCAGATTTTGTTTTGTTTTTATCCAGACATGAACTAATCATGCAGGTGGGCTGGAGTTGAGTATATGAGCCACTGGAGTTTGCCTGATGTGTTTCAAACTGACTGCTTGTGTTTAATCTGCCTAGATTTCTGTTGGTCACTTAGACTAGCTGCACACCTGATTTCTGTTGGTCACTTAGACTAGCTGCACACCTGATTTCTGTTGGTCACTTAGACTAGCTGCACACCTGATTTCTGTTGGTCACTTAGACTAGCTGCACACCTGATTCCTGTTGGTCACTCAGACTAGCTGCACACCTGATTCCTCTTTTTCTTCT
This sequence comes from Tenualosa ilisha, assembly GCA_015244755.2. Classification (NCBI taxonomy): domain Eukaryota; kingdom Metazoa; phylum Chordata; class Actinopteri; order Clupeiformes; family Clupeidae; genus Tenualosa; species Tenualosa ilisha. The sequence continues at coordinate 2,600,427 of PYXC01002418.1, forward strand.
GTTTTTCCTATTTGTGTGTATGGATTTAATTGATATGGATTCAGCCCTCACACATCCATACTGTATGTGTTATAAGAAAACAGTGGTAAAGCTGCTCAGGCTTTAATGTGGGAGTTAAAAGTTGTATGACTCCCATGTATGTGCAGGGTCCCCCTGACACCGCTTTAGGCACAGGTAGCAAGGCATCATGGGTCAAGTCCAGACTGCAAAGGTGAAGAGTAAAGCTAAGGACAGAGGTGGACAAACTACAGGGGGAGCTCTACATACAGTATATTTATTGCCAACCTAGTTGAGGGTTTATCATGAAATTAGAATGACTGAGGAGGATGACATCCACTGGAGCTGTCACCATCTCACCTCTCAGTCCCTCTCTTGTTCCAAGTGTATTATTGTGCTTATCTGCCTCCTTATCCTCTGCTCTCTCTCACCTTCCCTTGTTCCTTATCTCCCCTGTTTTCTCAATTTCTATCTTCCCCATTGGCCCCCATTTCTCTCTCTTTCCATCTCTTCTTTCTCCATCTGCCCCTTCTCTCTCTCTCTTTCTCTCTCTCTCTCTACTCCCCTTTTCTAGCTCACCTGCTTTCCTTCTCTCATCATCTCTCTTATCCTCTCTTCTCTTTCTATCACCTCTCTCTCCTTCCCTTCCTCTTCCTTCTTTTTGCCTTGAAATGTCACACACACACACACACACACACACACACACGCACACACACTCCATCCCTGCTAGTCCCAGTGACCTGTCCCTCTCCTGTGCGCTGAGATCTTACAACCATTTGAGTGACAGCCAGCTCTCCCTAAGCAGCCAGTATTGATTTGTGCTTGTCTCTGATAGCAGTCTATCCCCTGTGGCTCCTCCACATACACCCAACCCTTTAGGACAGGTCTGGAGTCAGTTTCACAAGGCATAACCTCTGATGGCAAGTAAAAGTGAAGCCAAGTCAAAGCTGTACTGGATGCAGCCCTTGTCCTGGCCAGAGGCATGCAACTAATGAGAGGGAATAGCCTGCAGTGAAGCCTTGAGCAGCACTCTCCAGAAACAGATTGAAATCTATTTACGAATGGGATTCAGAGCTCAGAATAAATCAGGAGTGTACAACTTTGAAAATGTCCCTTCTGGTGTAACAGCAGTAACGCATTATCACTAGAATTAACTTAAAAGAAAAAGTGAAAATGCAACAGCAAGGTACCAGCAGGCTTTTGGTGAACATTTTGGTCAAGTTCATGGTATTTGATGTAAAAATGAAATACTGACAATAATATCACTGAGTGTAAAACAGAGTTTTAAAACTCTACATTGTCCACTGTGTTTGAGTGATTAGACTTTCATCACACTTGAAGGGAAATGTCTGTGAATGATTGGTACAAGTGCAAGTGCATTTGAGGACCATCGCAGGACCATCATACAGAAACATTATAGATACAATTGGGTTGTGGCCAAAAGGTCACTTTTTACTCCAAAAGCTGCATGTATTATTTGATGTGTACATACTGACGAATATTATGATCAGTTCAGTCACTTTTTAAAAACTGTAACTGAAACCAACTCATTCCTGAGCCTTGTGAATTCATGTTATTACCATGCCAGCAAATATAGATATTTGAAAATAATCATCACTGGTTCCTACTTGCTTGTAAACAACACAACAGGGGGCTGTGTGGACTGTGCAGTGGGAAGGGAGGGGATCTAAGGGCAGGATGCTGATGTAGCCCCCTCCTCTGTTTAATGCTGATGTAGCCCCCACCTCTGTTTCATGATAGTTCCTCCAGGTGGATATGCTGTATGGCCTCTTTTACTCCTCGCTCAAACCAGCCGTCTTCTCTGTCTAGAATATGCACATTAGCTTCCTCAAGGAGAGTCCTTCTTCCTTCAGATCAACCAGGTGATGTGAATATGCTGTGAATATGTGTGAACATTTAATATGTATGGCCAGCATGTCTTACTAGGCAGGGATTCCTTTAAGCTTGTGTCTTGGTGTTCTGTCCTTCGGGTCAACCAATCTCTGCAACAGATGTTGGTGGGTTTGAAATGTACAGGGGTGCTGAGTTTAAAGACACTTCTCCTTAGTTTTACAAAGAAACTAGTTTAGGGAATTGTGGCCTCTCTTGCTGCTTTGGTTCCTTTTTTCTGTGAAGAAATACACTATCCTCCTCCAAACTGCATGTCCAAATGCACACAACTAACAACAAAAGATGTTTAGGCGCTGACATCAAAAGTCAACATGAGTTAAAGGATGCTAATATGCTAGCATGTCACACTAAGCATCATGAGACTGTGGAAACTTGTGGATAGGCCTGCAGTCATTTCATTCACACCCATGGACACCCACTACCCACACTTAAAAGAAAAAAAAAGTTTTGAGTTATCATGTCATGATTTACACACAGTAGTCTTTCTCATTATTTAGCAAGTAATTTTTATTCTCAAAGTAATGCCATTATGACATTATTATCTACAAACAAGATGCTATCTCAAAAGAATGAAATACTCTCTGTAAATAATGATACATCTCAAAATATTATGAATTTTAAATGAGTCTGTAGTAATCATGGTTCAGTTCGTGCTCTCCCAAATCCAAACCCTACCAAAGACAGACCTTTTTAGAACCTTATTTGATCAATAAATCAATCATATTCATATCTTATTGTACAAAGCTTTTTAACCCCACTAAACCATGGGCCCTTTCCTTGATTTGTAGTGATGTCTTCTGAATTCCCATGATTGTCAGCACACGGTAGTCAGGTAGACAGGTAGACAGGTAGTTCATATCCTCCTGACTACAAGTAGTTCAAATTTGTCCTTTCTGGAAGACATTTGTAAAACAGAATATCTCCCACTCATATATGCTCTAATTTCACATGTATGGCGTTCCGATGATATCTTTAAATAAAAACTTTTTTCCTGGTTGGAAAGAAGAAGTGGGAATGGGGAAATGAAATAATGGTCACAAGACAGAGGCTAAAGCAGAAGTTAAGTCCTCTTACTTAACTTAATAAGGCCGAGCACCTATGGACAGTGGAGTTAAAGGAGTCTATGCAAAAGGACACATTTGATGTATCACGGTTCAGTAGCAAGGTAAGATATTTCTTTGTAAATAGCTAAAGTGAGCAGCACTGCACAGTCCTTTGACAGGATCTAATGAGTAATTTAATTTAAAAAAAACACTGTACCCCTCATGTACTTGAACATGTTACTTGGCATTGAGTTGAGGTCAGTGTTATGCACATGACCAACATGAGTAGTCCAAACTTAGGTATAACTTGTTGGAGTGTTGGGGAGTTGACAGTGAGATGATTAAGCCGACTGTTGTGAGGTAATGTTGCTTCGTAAAGAAGAATCCATTCATCTATCCATACCTTACTCAGAATGCTGGAATGCATAACGCATACTTTTGGTCAATATTGAGATCATGACTACATTAACAGGCTAACCTCATGATTTTGGAAACAGTATCCATTTTCTAAATTTAGAAAATTTCATATAAAATTTAAATCCAAACAGAAAACAAATTAGTACACCATCTGATATAGCAAATCCCATTTACTAGATATATGCAACGTTTGCAATGCTTACGTATGCACGTGTAGTTTTACATCATTACGTTCATGTATGCTGGAAGTTTCAGCATGGGTTGTGTTTATTGCAAGGTATGTTTAACAACTTAACTTAACACTTAAGCCTTTTAATGTAATTAAGAGATCATTAACTATAGTTGATAACTTGCTTCAGACATGCATAGGTTCGGAAGTTAGCTTTGGTTATTTTAGCAAAAATATCACCATGGGATATATAATGCCCGGAAACTGGCTGCAATTTTGTGAGGCTACTCAAAGCATGCAGCTAACATGATTTGATTGCCTTGATGGCTCAATAGTTTTGAGCAGTTTTACTTAATATAGTAGTTATAGTAGTTTTGAAAGGTTTAGTAACAATGCTAACTGAGAAGGACATATGTGCTCACTTATGCACGTGCACTGGTCATGCAAGCCTTTGTCTCAGGATGCCATTTTGTTTGTGCCATGTGCAACATTCAGAAAAATGAGTTATCACACAAAATGTCAGTTTAAACTTGACAAGCTTGACTGATTTTGAGCTTGAGTGAATTTCCTAATGCTTATCCTGAACTTCTGTTTAAAACACAATTGTACTACTGTGACTTAGTTATTTGTCAGAAGAATATAATGGATGATGTCATGTTATTCTAAATGATGTTATTGGTCAAAGTTATTGGTTGTGTATTCTGAAACCTGTGGGTCTGTGTAGTCTGTGCATGTTTATCAGGTGGCAGTGGAGTGTACAGATGAGTCTGAGGCACCTGTTGTCTTTGACCATGAAACCTGGGACATGAACCTGGGACAGAGCATCCTTCCGGTATTGGAAACAAACTCAATACAAATTTCATACAACTTGTGTGCAAATAATTATGTGTCCCATTTGCATTATCATGAAATGACTACATTTGCCATCGATAAATAGAAGTTTTCATTTTAGAAGAACATTTTTATTACATTAAAATGGTCATAGCCAGGCCAAGAAGTGCATTACATAATACATTAAAAAATTATATATATATATATATATAATTACATTATGTTATGTATATATTACATAATTACACTGTACAAAATGTATCTTCTTCCATGTTTTTTAACAGAAGGACACTTTAATTGCCCAAGTTTATCTCCTTAAGCACATTTGATGAGGTTATGTGTATTGTGACCAGTTTGTTCCTGTCATTGATTTAGAGGAGTCATGGACAGCTGGAAGAGCATCCATTGACTCACGTCAGAGTGCCTTCTATTGACTGGTCTGAAGCACCTGTTGCATACAGCAAAGCAGAGTACCCAGCTCCCAGGCAGCAGAAATCTTGCAGTGAGAACAGATGTTAATACCAGTATTTGCACATTCATTAACAGGTAGCTATGCAGTGAATCAGAGGTCAGCTGTGGAATTTTTATGTAACATTTAAACAAACAATCAACAAAAGGTGCCTTTAAATTAGTTTAAAAGTGTTTGTTGTCCATGATTTTGATAGACAGGAGTCATTTAAATGACTCTCATGGAAAGGGTGTCACTTTAAACAAATTCATACTGAGAAATGCTGTGTCAACCAGTGCTTGAGTTAGTGCTGTGTGATATTAAAATAAGATATGAATGTTTGGCTCATCCTATTAGCATTACTTTGCGTGTGTTGGTGTTAGCATAATGTGTGCACATAGTGCAGAGGACAAATCACAACCCAAAATCCCACTTCACAGTACTCAGCATCTGCGTATGAATGCTTCAAAGATAATGCTCAAACTGTTTCAGCATATTGACGATTGTACTCTGATGTGCTCAGACTGCAAGGATGGCTATGAGGATATTATTTTGCATTCAGAAAGATGTCACTATTATGACAGGCTTATTTGTATTGTGTAGTTTTGAAGAAGATTTTTAGTCGATTTTCCAAAACACCTATTTACATTTTTTCGGTAGTACTATGCAACTGTACTAATCTAATTTTTTGTCTCTCACAGATTCTAAAGACCATCCCTGACAAAGATCCACTGACTAAAAGAGAAACATAGTTGGAAAGAGTTTTGGAAAAAAAAACATTTGAAATAAAAAATTGTAAAAACAAGACTAACTGAAATATTGTATTGTATTGAGTTATTGTATGTTTTTTTTACAGGTGGCACACTAGCCAACACAGCATCCTTACACACAGACATGGAAATGTGTTTCAACGGGGGAGGGGGGGGGGGGTTCATACCATGATTTTGATTTACCTCAAGAACTCACAACAAAAATGCACAATAAAATGCATCAGTCCTGGGAATTCTCAAGACACTGGCAGATCATTGTTGCTATGCACATGTCAAGTACACTTGTGCTGCGTCCAGCTCCTCAGTAAACTTAGGAACTTGCATCACAAAAGCCTCCACTAATGTGTACCCTGTTGAACATGTGATTGCGCTGCCATCTACTGGAGTGGAGAGAAAGTAAAGGAAGTATATCTCAAGTAGCACTGAAAGCATTTCTGCCATGCTGGACACTCTTAAAGTAGAGCATTAGTGCATTATTGATGAGCTGGGTGTTTGGTGAGTGAGGAGGGGATCTTTTGTGTGTCTGGTCTCAGGATGTCTCAGAAACTGCTCCTCACATGTGGTGCATTTACTGGACTAGACACAAAATGAGGCATTTGAGTATAGCACTGCAACATTTAGGAACATTTGCACTGACATGTACACATTGAAATATGTGTCTATGTGTGTGTGTAAACACACATATACATATGCATGTAGATAAACCCAGAACATGTGCTTTTCCTCCACACCTGCCATACATCCCTGACCACAGATGAACCAACAGGATTGTCTAACTCCTATTTCCTGAGCCAAAGTGTGTGAGTGCCTAAATATCAATACATACTGTACCTATATTCTTAATTAATTTGTTGCCTATGCAAAGCTTGGTAGTATGAATACAACAGGAAATAAATATGTTAAATAAAACATTTTAGCCTAGACTATCCCATCCATCACTCTTATGATCACTAAAGACTTACTTTGTTCCCTGTGTGTTAAGTTGAAATAGTGATGATGAAATGATATTCCTCGTGCGTGTCGGGAGAAGGAGGTACATGGCCTCACCCCTTCTATGCGTCGTACCATATCTCCACCACATGAGGGAGACACAATCCATTCCAACTGGGACACTTCAACCAGGAAGGCCTCTGGCACCTAAAGCTTAATTTATGTTCGTGCAGTTCCATCGATATGCAAGCATGCAGTCGAAAGTCATGGAGAGGCTTCCCTTTCACAGTTGTCCAACATGTGTCCACCAACACACACCACCAGACACTGGTTGGAGTGGCACCTGTCTACCCACGTACTGTTACAATCATTAAAAAAATGTTTGGCTTTGTCTTTCTATAATTTTGTTAATGTTGCTAATAGAGACATAGCACTTCTCAATAGCCAAGTTCTTCACGTTATTTGTTAATGAGCAAATTACAAGTGTGTCTGTGTATGTGTGCCTGCGTCTTGATGGAGTAGGACAAGTATAAATGAACCTTTAGTCTACTAGACCAGACCACCTCCCTGCCACTACTCCACCTTCCTATTCATTCAGCAGTGCTGTATGCATTCCTGATCTGACTATGGATCTAGAATCAGAACACGTATTTACAGTGTGCTTGTGTCTGGTGTCTTTTTTAAAGGGATCCTATAAGTCTAGCCTGGTATACCAAACTTTTTGACATCATTTCACTTTGTTCAAAGCATCTAGGATCCCTCAGTTGGCGTATGTTTGCTTGTTCTTGGGCAGATACTCTCTGTGAACTGTAAAACTATTGGGCATGCCTAACTACTTGCTACCGCTTGTGGTTTGCTACCGGTAATGACATAGCTTTCAGCCCTCCAGCTGAGGACATAGCCTTTTACTCTGTTCGCTGATTGGTCAGTGAAAAACCTCTCTCAGTACCGCCAGGCTAATGTAAGTCTGGATTAACTACAGATCTTCCTCAAAAGTCAGCATTTTTTATAACTTACAGCAACGTCTTAAATTCTCACTAATGTATGATTTGTTTAAAATCAAAAGTATTGGAACCAGCAACGTTCATTTTAAAAGAGTTATGTTAACTGATGATAATAAATTCAATGCTTATTTTAGCGAGGCACCAATGGCATCTTGCAAGCATTGTAATTCTTGTAATTTCCGGAGGCTGGGCCATTATGAGTCATTTAAGCATACAAGCTACTCCAGAGCTGGTACATGAAATTAAATGATGAAGTGGTCCATGGGCATGGATTCTAGGCAATTTTTCTGTTGATCAGTTCTTAGTCATATGCCCTATTGTCCTCCTAAGTGCAGGTGCACTGCCAGGCCTTCTTCTCGTGCGTAATAGCCGTCTCTCTACCTCACATGAACTTCACACACACACGCTGAGACACAAAAGCCACACACACACACGCTGAGACACAAAAGAAAAAAGAAAGGCATTCCTGAGCATCCGCAGCTTGTCAAAGCACAGACGTCCACACTGGTTCTCACAGACCTCCTTTGCTCTCAGTGCACGAATGCATGTTGGGAAACAAAGAAAGATAGTGAGGAGTCTTTTTTTAGTGTGTGTGTGTGTGTGTGTGCATGTGTGTGTGTGTGTGTGTGTGTGTATGCGTGTGTGTGAGTGTGGGTGTGTGTGTGTCTGTGCGTGCGTGTGTGTGCGTGTGCGTGTGTGTGTGTGCGTGTGTGTGTGTGTGCGTGTGTGTGTGTGTGCATGTGTGCGTTTGTGTGTGTGTGTGTGTGTGTGTGGGGGGGGGGGGGCTAGGAAAGCGTGAGATTGGAGTCTGAGGGACATGGAATGGAGAGGGAATGTTGGGGTCTATAGGGGACAGAGGCTGATGCAGTGTGGTCTGGCTAGCATGCAAGGGCTCCTTCCTCTGGGCTATGGCCTTCCCTAAACGATTGACCCCACACTCGATCTCTCTCTCTCTCTCTCTCTCTCTCAGAGCAGCTGTCACACAGGGGTTGCTGTGTGCGTTGTTTCCGGTGCCGAGCTCACTGGAGTGTGGGAAAGTTGCGAGGGAGAGGCCACTGAAGCTCCCATCCTGCTTCCCCAACCACCAGCTAAATATAACAGGGCCTTTTGTTCCCTTGCATACACACACACACACACACACACACACACACACACACACACACACACACATACACACACATGCAAACACTCTTTTTCCTGATCAGTCCCAAAAATATGCTCCAGGGGAACGCTGACATCAAACATGTTCTTTCCGAGTTCCTTCTTCACCCCCCCAAAAAAACTCACACACACACACACACACACACACACGCCTCCCATCGTCAAACACACACACACACACCTCCCATGTCTTTCTAGGCTTTCAGAGGATGCTGACGTGCTTCCTGAAGCAGAAGCAGACAGGCTCGTCCTGAACAGAGAGCAGAACCAGCATGAGGGACCATGACCATTACAGACTTACAAGACCCCAACCAGGCCAGGAAAGGAGGGAAAGAGAGAGAGAGAGAGGGGGAACTGAAAGGGAAAGAATTAGGAGAAATTGAAAACATGGGAGAAAGACTGATCCATCAGTGTTTTCTGGAGAGAGAGACAGATGGAGAATAGAAGGAAGTACTGTAGCTGAGAAGTGAAGATTAGGAAGAAAAAGATGAGTCTAGTAAAATCACATGAGAACTAAATGTCAGGCATAGCTGAGGAACTGCAGTAGATTCAATCCAGACTGAAATCATCTGAAGCAACCAGTGGTACTGATCTGATTATAGATTATCTTCAGGAAAGCAGCTCTTCCTGCTCTGTCCACATCCACACAGATATGGTAGACATGGACCACATACACACCACATACACCACCACCAAAGAACTAACAAATACACACACTGACACACACACACTCACATACACACACACAGACAGACAAACAGACCGAAGTGTTGTTCCTCAGAGGCCCCAGAGTCTGAGTGTTGAGTTTGTCAATCTGCTTATCAGACAGCTGTGTGGAGCATGGCTGTCCACAGTCTGATGAAAGAGAAAGCTGGAGGCTTTGTTGTGGCATGTTTGTGTTTGCATCTCTCTCTCTCTCTCTCTCTCTCTCTCCGTCAGTCTCTCTCTCTCTCTGTCTCTCTCTCTGTGTTTGTGTGTGGGGGTGTGTGTAAGGTACACACACACGTTGTTTTTCATGTCTGTTTGTCTGAGCATCTAGTGAAGCCTGCCATACGGCTTCCTAAGGTCTGAGTGATAGGGGGCCCTGAGAGGCAGAGGGACTCTCATCAGGGGCCCCACACTCCAGACCTATCAGCAGGGGCCTCCAGTGCAAGCCAGAAGCTAGGATGGTGGGGTTTTGAGCTCGGACTCAGAGATATGCACTATAAACTATTGTGTATACATACACAAGACAAGATTTGCACTGCAAAGCTAAAAACTGAACAGAGAGGCAGTCAGAGTGAGAGAGTGAGACACAGTCAGCAAGAGGGTCTGGGCAACCCATACACTAAAACAACTTCAATAGTTTCATCGGGTCATGAAATATTTCATCAGGTCATGAAACCTAATGGAATAAGTCAGCTATATAAAAGCACTCTGCCTTTGGATGTCAGGCCAGAATTACAAGTAGGTCATCACTGACAAATATATCAGAGAGAAGAGGCTGCTAACTAGCACTGGTATTTCTCTGCCATCGGCATACATTCCCTCCCTCTGTAGATTTCTGTTTATCTCCTTCTTTCTGCACTCTGTCTCCCCCCCACACTCAAAGTGTGTGCACTTAACCTCTCCCCGACCAGCGGCCGTCACACAACAGAGTGACGGAGATGGAGGGCCCTGAATAATTCACACAGATCCTCTCCACGTCTTGCTATGCCCCCTTTTTGCTTTCTTTTCCCACCTCTCTAGACAGTTGGTGAGATTATGGAACTGTGCTGTGGGCGTCTCGTGAACCCTTTAACCACTGCAGGGTCAGGCACTCACGCATGGGCTAATTCAAAGTGAGGCCAAAAAGCACAGGCACCAAAATGTAATCAAACAGCACTACGACTAGACCTAGGTACCAAATGTTTTCCTCTGGCAAAATGCATTTTTTCTTGAATCAAAACAATATCATATATTGAATGACTGATGTAGTTGTAGTACATCATTCCTTTTAAAGGAATACCAGGCAACATTATAAAAGTAAATTTACCAGCTTTATAGTTACTGATGGATAAATGGCTCATTACTGATTGAATGAATGCTCTTTCAGCACCCTGTATGGCTTAATTGTGCAGTTACAGTCACTAGCAGTTTGAAAATGTGGGTTGTGTGAAATGAAACCTAAACAGAATAAAACTGAAATCGCGTTTATTACCTTATCAGTCAACATAAACGAAGGGGTTTGTTTGTTTATTTTTTGAAACACTATGTCCAAAGCAAAAGTCAGAGCATTCACAGAATATTTAAAAGCCTTATTTTTCTGAGCAATGGATGTACATTTTGGACACGGTATCATGATCTCCAAACCCTCCTGTTGTGATAGTCTGACTCTCCACTCTCCACTTGCTCCCTTAGGCATGAACTACCATACACTATCTTGCTCTGCCTATCTACCATCTTTGATCTAGTAACGTGAAAAATCAACTGTCCTCTGTGTAGTTCAGAAGTTAGCATGCAAAGCAGCTAGCGCCAGTCCTGCCCTCATGCAGTACCTCACTGCACCATGGGTGGGCACTGTATTAAATACACTGCAATGCCGGGTGGCTGTTCAACACAAGCGGAATTCCTTAGACATAGTCCATACACATACTTACATATCACAATGTACACAAACCCTACATTCTGGACTCCCAGTATAGTCCAGACACATTAGGCCTTTGCTGACCGAAACAAAGGCTCCTGTGTTATTTAATCAGATTACTTATTTCATCAGATGAAAGAAGTGGTTTTCTCAATGTACTATGGACGTAAGCATGACTTCACCCCCCCTCACTTCAAGTCTGACGTTTATTCTATCTTTTCACCCCATTTGACTAACCAGCTCACTGTTCTGTAATAAACCAGGCATTTGTGTGTGCGTGTGTTTGTGTGTGTGTGTGTGTGTGTGTGTTACATCTTGAGTTGACTGAATGGCTTGATGGGGGAGGTGTCACCTTGCCTGTAATGCATGTGTCAACGTCTCCGGTTCACCTCATGCTTTTTAGAAGGTAGCGGAAAGCCAAGCGAAACCGTCTCAATTATTAAACAGGTGACTCCACTGTAGAGTTTCAAACAGAACAGCCTTTAGTGAGGTCACTGCGCTGGAGTTATCGCCTGAGTTTCTTTCAATATTGTTGTTGTTTGCCAGGATTCCTGTGTGGAATGATAGTATATGTCTGGAAACCGTCCCATGTTCCTGTGGACTAAGTGACAGAGTCAGGGTCAGCAGAGGGTCATGTTCCTTGTGTTACTCATGGAACACACACTGATCGAGAAAATGTACACGACTGAATGGAAGACAGCAATGCAGTTGGATTGACTCTAACATATTGAATAATACAAGAGTTATCCAATGCAAATGATGTATGTAACTGTACAAGCCTAATGTAA
>PYXC01002418.1:2615000-2617500 GCA_015244755.2 Tenualosa ilisha
GTGTGTGTGTGTGTGCGTGTGTGTGTGTGTTAAATCACTCTACTGGCCCCTGACCTCACAGATACCATTCCCATCTCCTCCTCTTCCAGCTGTCCACACTCAGGCAGCCAGCACTTCCAGGACCCCCCCCCCCCCTTTTTCTTCTCCCTCTCTCTCTCCCTCTCTTCTTTACTTCCTCCCCCTCTCTATCTGCCTCCTGCCTTCCTCCTCCTCTGATTAGAGATTATTATCCCCCTGTTCTTCTTCTTCTTCTCCCTCTTCTTCTTCTTCTTACTCACTAAGTGAGTGAATGTAATTCCTGTCCACACATGTAACTAAATGCAAACTCCTGAATTGTTCCCTCTCAATGATTAACAAGCACCCAATAAAGAGGTCAGCAGTGGAAAATGAGTCATTATCTCTGTAAATGAGCGCAGTATACGGGGAGTGATTAGAAAGGACAATAGTCAGGTTTATCTTTAATGATAATGTGATGTGTGTGTGCACTGCCTGCATGGATATGTCTGTACTCTTACTGTGGATGGGTGTGTGTTGGGGGGTTCAGTTTGTGCTTTGTGTGTTGGGGGTGGGGTGAGTGAGCGTTCAGTGTCAGTGTGTGTGTGCGTATGTCTGTGTGTGTGTGTGTGTGTGTGTGTTTGTGTCTGTGTGTGTCTGTGTGTGTGTGTGTACATCTGGCTCCAGATCTCCTCACCCCCTCTGGCCCCTGCTGGTTCTCCCCAGCCCTAATCTGGCGCCTGCCACTCCACAGCACCTCCACCTGTCAACAGCTCCAGCCTCCCAGCCTCCCAGCCTCCCATCCCCCAGCAGCCTGCACTGCACCCAGTGCCCACTCTCACCTTGCCTCTCAGCTGCTGCATGCCTCTTGAACCTCCCCACAGCCCCAGACGTGGCTTAGCCTGTGGCTCCAGTGCTGCTAAGCAGTTAGAGCTGTCTCCCAGAGGTGCTGATGACCTGGCCCCAGTGTCTGCACAAACACTACACACTATTTCTACAGCTAACTAAGGCTAAGGAGGGTTGCAGTGTGCTCAACAGTGAGTTCAACATTTTAACCATAGAGCTTTAAGCAGACCTTTGACCTTTGTCAAGTTCTCTGGTGCAGCACCCAATAGGCTACCTCTAGGCCTTGTGTTAAGAGAGTAGAATAAGATTGCTCAGAATAACTAGAGAATATCTAGAAAGCATGACACATCACTTTTGAATTACTGTCATGTCATGTCATGACACTCCAGAATGCAGGAGAGGTGGTCTGAGGAGCCTGACTTTGATTGACAGCTCCATTGATCTTTGATGGACGGGTGGCATTGTTCTCGCACCCCACAGGGTTGCTCAGAGGTCAGTGCCCGGTGAGTGCCACACACTGCCTGTCCAAAACCAACAAGAGGGCAAAAGGTGACCTCCTGACACTAATCTGTTATTGTAGGGGTCAGAGGTCAGCACCTCAGACTGAGCATAATTTGCCAGTTCAGCAATGGTGCCAGAGAGGATTGTGGTGAGGACCACTGTGTCTCACACACACACACACACACACACACAGCATCCCAAAGTGAAAGTGCAGTTTCAGAAAACAAACATGACACAATGTCCATTACGTTTGCAAACAGCTGAAACAGGAAGGGAACAGGCAGAGTGAAGAGTAGTCGGTGTATGAAAGTCTCAGGACATCAAAACCACCATCAACTGTGTACCTCACTGATGCTTTGGTCCAGGCCTCCATGCGAGTCCACAAGCCTTTGATGGGCTTAAGTGTAAGATGTGTCTCTTACTAATCCCCAGAGTGGACACAGGGAGGGCTTCAGCGCCAGGGGAGTCATACATACTCAGCACTCCCCTGTTTGGGTGGGGGAAGGAATGCCCATGGCCAGGAGCACCAGAGCTGTCAAACCATGCAAATAGCCCCACATGTCCACATAGCCTAAGACTGCATTATTCACATCTCCCAGGTCCCCAAGCAGGGAGGGCTGGAGTCTGTGGGAAAATAAGATGGGGGAGAGACATACTGTATCGGTGTTTGTGCTGAGAGAGAGAGCGAGAGAGAGAGAGAGAGCGAGAGACAGAGAGATGAGACTGAAAGGGACAGACAGAGGGGGTGATGGAGCAAGGCAGAGGGAAAAGGAAAATTAGAGTCAGAAAAAATGGTACAGAGAGCGAGTGTGTGTGTGTGCGTGTGTGTGTGTGTGTGTGTGTGCGTGCGTGTAGATGAGGAGAGACAAGAGTTCCATCCCCATGCTCACATGAGCCTGACAGCACAGAGGACACTGGGGCAAGCTGCAAAGGCTCATGGGTACAGGAAGGGGAGGAGGTGGACACTGACATCCTTTAATACATTTTGTAAAGCTGCAAAGGCTCATGGGCACAGGAAGGGGAGGAGGTGAACACTGAGACCCTTTAATGCACTTTGTTTTACCCACGATGAGTAGATTGGGATGATCTCTGTTCTCTGACACACAAGTGAGTCAGTCTCTCTGTCATACATACACACACACACACAGACAAACATACA
>PYXC01002418.1:2620000-2735000 GCA_015244755.2 Tenualosa ilisha
TCCGATTTCTTCTGTTTTTTTCTTTTATCTTTGGGATGTGGGGGGCAGAGCATGTGACACCAGTGTCCTTACTAGCTTGTTCCCTTGGTCTCCAGCTGTTTGCCATGCGGGTCAGTCACTCTGCTTCATGTTTCCAGTGCAAATGTTACTTCCTCCTCAGGCCACACTCCAGTCAGCCTCTTCAAGCCCTCAAGCAGAAGGAGCCAATGGAAGCTTCTCTTACAGCCACCATGGCCAATCAGAGAAGATGTGAGTCTCAGGGTGAAAATCTGTAACACTGTCCATCCCTGACAACCTAATGTCACTTTGTTCCTACCTTTAACAGATAGCATAAGAACTACCTTCAAGCAGAACAACAGCTTATGCAGTACTGTGTTGCAAAAAGACTGTGAGACACACACACACACACACACACACACACACACACACCTAAGCAGACTCCATAGACCTCTAACTTGGAGAATGACACCATCTGGTTTTGGTAGCCTCTCCCACTAGCTTTGCTGGGATGGGGAATGTGTAGTTAGGGCTGGAGCAGCAGGCAGAAGCAACAGAGCTCAGAGTTTGGTCCCAAGTGAAGGTGGAGGAGAGGAGAGGTTTTACAGAGGGGTGGATGGCACGCACATACACACAAACACACACACACACACACACACACATCCATGAGAGCTACATGGGAGAGGAGGATGAGTGGAGTGCAGGAGGAGGAGTATGTGAAGAGAAAGAAGAGAAGGAGGGGAAGGGAGAGGAGGGAGGCAGGCGACAGGCTGCCGTGAGTTGGAAACCTGAACGGATACTGTCTTCTGAAGTAGTGGCTCCTCCAGAAAAGGAAAAAAAATGAAATAATAAAAAGAACAGAACAAGAGGAGGCCTCTGCCGCAAAACACACACACACACACACACAGACCTGAGACAGAGTACTATGTGTGCGCACACACACACACACACTCACACACACACACACACGCTCTCACGGAGACAATAGACACCATATACACATGTACAGTATCCCTATACAGTCTTTCATCCATTCCCACGCTTCCTCGCTTTGTCTCTCTGGTCCTAATGGAAGCACATGTGAACTGCCTTTGGCCCAACATGTTCAGCTTATCAGATCGGGCTCTTAGTATCTCTTCCATCACTACTCTTCACATAGTCTCTCATCTGGTATCAAAATTCCTTTCATCTGTCAAGTTTTTTTTAGCTCGCTCTCTACTGTGTTTGTATTTTCCCTTAGAAGTGTGCTCTTCTGACTCCTCAGGGGACATAATGCCAGCCAACACACACAGTTTGTGGTTTCTGTAGCATTATGGGGAGACTGGTGTGTGTGGGGGGCCGTCTGAGTCCCCATCAAAGCACCATATCCTTCTGAGGCCAGAATGTATGTTCCGGTTCAATTTTTGCCATTTGTTCTGATTGACCAAAACCATGTTTACTCAAGAACTGCATAAAATAAATAATAGAAAATAAATAGGCAAATTCCAACAGAACAAAACAGAACAAAATGGAAACTCATTGAAAAAAGAGGGCAGCACCAATCCGGCGCTTCGGCTTCATAGTGGCGTAGCCCACCGGTTGGAGGGTGACAGTCCATCAAGAGTGTGGGGCAGGGCGGGTGGTCCAGAGAGGTTCAATCAGCTGTCCCTCCTCAACTATGTCTGGAAGGGACAAGGTGACCATGATGACATCAGTAGCGGCATATAGGGGCACTCAGGGAGACACTGTTCCATTCATCCATCGTCGTCATACCGGCTTCTCTAGGGACTTCTGGAACGATGGCTGCTGATTGGTGGCAGCAGCCGCCGCGGACGAGATCTTGCGGCACACAGTGTTGGTGTTCCGGCAGCGGCAGCCCGGCCGAGTGGCGCGGTCGTAGCCGCGCTGACACAGGGCAAGGCACAGCTTGGCGGGCGGGTAGCAGCAGAGGCAGGGCAGGAAGGGCACGAGCAGGGCCATGGTGCCCCAGCGGGCACAGGCGCGGGCAGGCGTGCAGGCGCAGGGCCGATCGGCACAGTTGTCCTCGTCGTCCTCGGCCGAGCAGTGGTAGAAGAGGCCCTTGACGCAGCACAGGCACGTGCCGTACTCCACAGCGCTCTCGGGCGAGCACAGGCAGCGCTGGCCGCAGGCCCAGCACGAGGGCAGCACACGCGGTGCCACACACTCCCCGCATTTGCAGCGGCCGCAGCGCTCGCAGATGAACAGGTGCAGGCCCAGGTGGTCCTCACCGGACAGGCCGCCACCAGCTTTGCTCAGCGCGTCCGAAGGCTTCTTGACCCCCGGGTCGCCCTTGGGCTGGGCGGATACCACCGCCATGGAGCCCGAGACGGAGGCCAGGCCCGAGGAGTGGGAGGGCGTGAGGCCCGTCAGGAGTCTGGTGTCAGAGGCGGCGCTGCCCCGTGACATGGAGCTGCTGACGGTGCTGGAGCGACTCAGGTGAGCCCGGTGGGGATGCTGCTGCTGCTGCTGCTGCTGCTGCTGCTGCTGACCACTCAGGCTGCGGGGAATGTGAGCAGGCGGAGGAGCAGAGGAGGACAGCGGCTGGCCAGGGTGGGGGTGACTGTGGTGATGAAGGTGGTGATGGTGTCGCTCATCGTGCGGATAGAACATTCCGGACTGTGAGGCAGGCTCCAAAGCCACCGGGCGCTCCACGTAGTCATTGTTTGCGCGAATGCAGCGGATCTGGTCGATGGACAGCACCTGTTGGATGTCCTCGGCACCGTCCATTCGGAGCAGAGCTGGATCCATCCTGAGACGAGGATGGGCACCAGAGGCAGGGGCAGGGGATGAGGCTTGGGCCAATCACGGCACATCCGATAACCCTGCAAAACACATACACAGGGAAAGGACTAGTTCAGACTAAGGCTCACAGTAAGCTTACATTTAAACACAAATGACACTTTAACATACATTTTTTTGAATGTTATGTCAATTATTACAAGGCATTACAAATACTTCAAGCCCTTTGAGAATGTCCCAGATAGCAAGAAGTTGGCAGTCCACTGGAGGCCAAGCTAGTGGTCAGCTGGCATTTAGCTTATCAGTTTTTCAACAAACGCTGACAATATGGCTATTTGGCCATACTCTAATATGGCTATTTGGCCATACTCTAATATGGCTATTTGGCCATACTCTAATATGGCTATTTGGCCATACTCTATATGCTATTTGCATACCTAATATGGCTATTTGGCCATACTCTAATATGGCTATTTAGCTATACCTAATATGCTATGGCCATACTCTAATATGGCTATTTGGCCATACTCTAATATGGCTATTGGCCATACTCTATATGGCTATTTGGCCATACTCTATATGCTATTTGCATACTCTATATGGTATTTTTTAAGTTCTTAAGCAGTCAAATTTAAAGTGATGGTGGTCCAACAGCGGATAGAGTGTTTGTTTCTACAAACAATAGCTCTGTCATCACTTAAAGCCTTCAAAGGGTTGAGAATTAATAATTAAATGATAAAAATGGTGGCAAAACATTTATGTTGTGTCCAAATACATTTATAACAGCTTCTGCTCATATGCAGTGTGTCCATGGTCCGAATGTGGGTACATCTGAAATCATTAACCATCATTGAGATCAACAGTCTTGCACCAGCAGAGCTGTGAGTGAATGCATGCACATTCAAGACATAATCATAAGTATATCATAAATACTTAATTGGAGGGTGTTCTGGTAGACACATACATGGTAATTAAAGTCAAACGAATGTATTTGAAATCTCAAGCATTCATTCCAACTGTCAAAGGCTAACATCACTGGTTAGCGTCATTTTATTTGAAAGTTAGAGCTGAGGCACGCATCGCCTTATGTTGTTATATCAGATATATGTGTGGCTGGGTGTCTGGCAACACAACTAAATGTCAACATAGCGATTTGCCGTGCAACTAAGATAGCAAGAGGCCTGTGGTCTGCCATATCACCATGGTCTTTCCCATGGCACATGAACACATGAAAACACCATATACTGGCCCACAGCGATGGCCCACCAGCAGACCTCTAGCCAGCACCTGCTTGGGTCACCGGTGGACCAACAGCCTCTTGCTATCTGGGCATCTGGAGCATGTCTGCCACAGTCACCTCAGTATGCAGAGGTGTTTACTAGTCTTACACACACACTCTCTCTCTTGCACAAACACACACACACACACACACATATGATTGATGGAAGAGGGAGAGATTAGTATGATCTTTTCACAGGATGGTGAACCCTCACTCAGAGACCCAGTCAAGCCTTTGGGTTCAGGACTCACAGCTATTATTAGAGCCTAGAGGGGGTGATGAGACAGAGGCAGGCTGTAATGGCCCACTGTAATTTAGCATCTGGTGAGCACAGCTGCCCAAAGCAGCAGTCAGAGAGTCATGGGAGAGAGCAAAGCATTCTGGGTAGGGGCAGGCACTGAAGCTGACACAGCCAGATTCCAGAAATTTGTCCCTTAAATGATCAGAGAAAGTGAGACATGGAAGAAGAGAGAGAGATGGAGCGCACGCACGAGAGAGAGAGAGAGAGAGAGAGTTGACAACATGTGTTCCGTATGGAAGGGGAGTTGAGGTCACCGACAGAGAAAATGAATTGAAAAGGAGGGAGAGGAGATCAAAACAACCCCTCCTCTGAGATGGTCTTTTGTTAAGTCTTA
Source organism: Tenualosa ilisha (assembly GCA_015244755.2). Classification (NCBI taxonomy): domain Eukaryota; kingdom Metazoa; phylum Chordata; class Actinopteri; order Clupeiformes; family Clupeidae; genus Tenualosa; species Tenualosa ilisha. The sequence continues at coordinate 2,624,651 of PYXC01002418.1, forward strand.
TCCTCCATAAACAGGAATGTGCTTTGGAAAACAGTGGCATCCTGCAACTGCACCCCACTGCTCTCATTAATCGCTGTCATGCCCCCCAAAGGAAGCGAAGCCTTCAAGGGCACAAGCATTCAAGTTAATCCATCCATAGGACCTATCTGTAGACCATCAGTCTACTCTTCCCTTATGAGAAACATACATGACGTCATTGCAGCGAGGCTGGAAATGATAAAAAATAAAGCTGGAGTAGTCCAGAGGAACTATCCAATCAAACACTCGTAAAGTTGGTAAAAAATAAAATATTTCACATTTGCGTTTGGCGAGAGGGGCCAGTGAGTGGGGTTTGGTCTCTGCTCCGCTGTCTATCAACCTCAGCCTCAGCACAACACAGCTAGCTCAGCTGGCTTCCTGGCAGGAGTGCTGCATGGTCTGACCCAAAAATAAAGGTAAGATGTTAGGATAGTGAGTATCTCTTCCCTCCTCTCTCTCTCTCGTCTTACTCCCCCTCCCACACCCACAACACCATCTCCCAGTATCACTGTCTTTGCACACACACACACACACACACACACACATGCACACATCCAGTCCCTCTGCCATAATGCAGAGATAAGAAAAACCCAGGTCGGAAGCACCAATTGCATTTTCAAATTAGGTGGAGAAGGGAAGAGAAGCGCTGGAGAATAATTGCATCAAGGCGAGCAGTAGCCCATTCACGGCCCTATCACATCCATCTAATTGCCCAGAGAGCTCTGCTGCTCATGGCCATGACATAATTATTTAGGCCCTCGTTTCCTAAACTCTCCTCGACTCCTTCCTTCCTCATTTTCCTAAACTCTCCACAACTCCTTCCTTCCTCGTTGAGGGTAAACCCAAATAGGAAGTTTGGACCACACCAGAGCCCTAGTGTTTAGGTGTACTTTTGTGTGGAACATTTGAAGGTTTGTGACTTCTTTTGAGGATTGTTCTAGTGTGTATTTTCATTGAGAGTGTGTTTGGATTTGCTTCCTTTGTTTAGTTCATTACTATGCACTTCCATAAACACAGCATTTCGATTCACTGCATGCATATCTGCTCGACATAGCACAGCATATGTACCACTTAAAGCTTGTTTGAGCATTTCCACACATTCTGGATAAATGAATAACCAAACAGTCAGCCAGTGTACAACCAGCAACTCAGGCCACCAAATGACATGCCATCATGTATCCTACCAGATCACTTGTCCAGCATACTCACTCTTCTATCATACGGAGGATACTGTCTGGTAAGCACACACCAATTACCCACAATCCTCCCCATCCCATCCGTCATCATGGCCTCGACACCACCACCCCCATGTCTCACCCTCTAATTTACCCCCTGTCTTGCAGCAGCTGAGAGGCCCTCTATGCTGAGATGAGAGACGAGAGTCTCTGAGGCCAGAGCCAGCAGCCTGGGTCTGACATGGAGATGGAGACTGAGACTAACCTGGAAATAGAGCCTGAGACTAAGATGGAGACAGAACCTGAGGCAGCAGTTGGCCAGCTGTGGCCTGGTTCCCAAAAGCATCAGTAGCTTATGGATCCACTCAAAGGGAGTGAGTGGGAGCTTGACCATTCTATCAGGCAGCACCATGCAGCATAACAAAATATTGACAAATTGAGTAATATTGAGTAAACCAACAGTGAAACCATACAGTATAGTAATCAGGAAACCCATGCAGCCATTCTTCCATCCACCCATCCATCCATCTGCCCTGCCACATCCTCCCCTCAGCCCCACCCCAGACCTCCATCTCCTGCACCATCAGGCCTGCCGGCACCCCCCACGCCCCACCCCCACCCCTTCATCTCCGGTCTCGTCATCCCGGCATCCTGGGTGCCAGAGGATCGATAAACCAACACTCCACACTGCAAGCATCTGACATCAGCTTCTCACTCTCTCTCTCTCTCTCTCTCTCTCTCTCTCTTCATCTCTCTCTTTCTTCATCTCTCTCTCTCTCTGACCCAGCCCAGGCACTCAGTGGAGCAGAGCATTAGAGCGCTCTCTCCCTGGGCACTCAAAGAAGCGAGGGAATGAGACAGGAATGGAAGGGGATGATGTCAGGATGAATGGAGAAAAAGGAAAAGAGAAATGAAAAGAGTGCTGTCTGACAGACCACTCTCTCTCTCTATCTATCTCTCTCTCTCTCTGATCTATCTCTCCTAGATCAATTATGTGTGCATATGCACACATGAGAATTCAACCAGAGAGTCAATATGCATGCCCCTGCTAGTCCAGAGCCCATCAGCATGGCTTCTTAAAAGCCTGATAAACCAACAGAAGCGCAAATTATGAATACTCTGAAACTCAAGGCCTGCTTAAGGCTGACTGCTTTAGGCTGGCCACCATACAGGGAGAGAGATGATGCACTGTCCGGATGCAGAGCTTGGCAAAGGGGAAATTTGCTGGGAGCTCGTCCTCGGAATATTACAACAACAACCAAGTGAAAAAAGGTCCTACTCGGGTTGCTCAAAATGCAGGATCTGTTTCTGCAATCCAGCATTGGGCCAAAGCGCTTCTTCCTGCTGGGGTTGAGTTTCTTTTCCGGCCCCCACGTCTGACGAACGCATCTCATCTCAACTCATCTCATCTGCTCTACTACTCATGCTTTTAGCACTCATGGTTCAGACACTGCACTACCACACACACTTGCGCAGAGGGGGGCCAGAAAAAAGGAAAGAAAGAAAAAGTCACCCATACTAACAGATGAGATGGGAACTGGGAAAGCGTCCATGATGCTTGACATTTACACAGCCCTTTAATCAAGCTACACAGTGTATGTGTGGGACAGGACTGGAGACATAGGACAGCCCCCTGTGCTCCAGCACAGTGTATGTGTGGGACAGGACTGGAGACATAGGACAGCCCCCTGTGCTCCAGCACAGTGTGTGTGTTTTGGACAGGGCTGGGAACATAGTACAGCCCCTGAGCTCTCTGCAGGCTAAAACACTTCAGAACAGAAATGAGGAGGCATAGTACAGGTGCTGCAGACATAGACAACAGGAAATGAGTGTATGTGTGTGTGAGAGAGACAGAAAGAGAGAGAGAGAGAGAGAGAGAGAGATGAGAAGTAGGAAAAAGAGGGGGAGGAGAAGTGATGGCATGATGAAAAAAAGAGCACAAGACAATGGTAATGGACAGAGAGAAAAGATGAATGTGCGAGAGGGGAACAGTAACAGGCTACTAGTGGGAAGGAAGGAAGTGATAGTAGTCATAGAGAGGAAAAAAGATCAGACAGATAACCGAATAGATAGAGGGATAGAAAAAGTGGGTGCGAAAATAGAGAGAATGACAAAAAACAAGAAGCCAAAAGGAGTGAAAGAGAGAGAGATTTGAAAAGATGGTCCATGTATATGGCGAGAGCTGGAGTGAGTGAGTGAGCGAGTGAGCGAGCGAGTGAGTCCTGTGTTTACCCAGGCTGCCTGCCGTGAGGGTAACCTGAAGACTGGCCTGTGCGCTCGGGGAGTATTATTGCTGGGAGAGGCCAGGGCTGCAGCAGCGTCCCCGGCTCCGTGCGCCAGCTACCTTGCACACATCCTTGGCAAGAGTAACCCAATCCAGAGCAGGGACAGGATGAGGGCCGCATATTATTCATAACAATCGCCACACTCGACTGGCTCGCAGAAATTCAACACCCTGCCCCGGGAGCAAGCCAGGGGAGAGCAGAGAGGAAGGAGGGAGAGAGAGAGAGGGAAAGAGAGAGAGAGAAAGATAAAGAGAAATTAGGAGATAAGAAGGGGTGTATTTGTTCTTCCAAGCATGAACAGGTCTGTAGCCATGTCCGAGGGCTGGTGCATTAGTTGTGAGGTCTGCGCTGTGTTCGTGGATGACTTCCCCCATCACTCCCTCCCTGTGGGCTGGGCAAAGCCTGAGGGTGGCCAGCCTGGTAACTCCTGAGGAACATCGACCTGGCTGAGTGGAGGTCAACCCTCTCCATCGCCACTTATCAGCAGGAGCAACGTCTCTGTGTGTGTGTATTTGTGTGTGTGTGTGTGTGCGTGTGGGGGTGGTCATTGACCAGCAAAGGTTAGTGGGAGTTGCAATGACATCATGATAGCTGGCTATTTTAAACCTGCCTGCCCTCTCTGTCCCCTCCTCCTCCTCCTCCTCCTCCTCCTCCTCCTCCTCCTGAGCTATGCAGAGGCACTGACCCCTGGCTTCTTCCTCCCCTGCCTGTGACGTCACCTCTAATGCCCATTCAGAGATCCTCCTTCAGTGCCAGCCGGAGATCACAGTCACACTTCCTGAAGGAGCCCTGTCACGATCTTATCGCCATTTTCCCCTGAGCATCTTAAGCTTTCGTTTACACTCAGGCCTTTTCCTCTTCACCTCTCCACCGCTCTTCATCCCTCTTTCTCTTGCCCTTTACTTCAGCATAACCATTCAAATCTTAATCATTCAAGTCTGACATCACTCATGGCATTAAGGTTTCTCCCACAACATTAAAGTCAAAATATAGAAAATACGCAGTTGAGTGCTTATTTGCTCTTGAAATCCAATCTCCCACTATTCTGATACACACACACACACACACACACTCACACACGCATGTATACATAAAATGTGCGTTTGTGCAATCTCCCTTCTGAAAAAAAAAACATGGGAGTGGTGGGGACTGATTGCCGTTCAGTGGTGCAGTTTTTAGCTGGGGAGTGGGAGATGGGGAGGGGGGTTGTGGGCAGAGGAGTCTGGGCTCTGGCCCTGCATGCTGGGGTCAGTGAGGCCCCACTGCAATCAGGCTCCTGGACCTCCGGGGGCTCTGGGAGCCTGTGGGCCCCTGGTCTGGTGGAGCCCCAGCAACGCAGCTCCCCCTGGGCAGGGCCATAGAGTCGATGGGCAGTAGGACCCAGCGTCAGACCCTGGTGTCCCCAGCACCCCCCTTGGGACTGCAGCGGGATTGAATGACAATAAACTGTATGAGATTCCGGATGTACCCGAATCCGACCCCCCAGGAAGGACTGAAATAGACACTGCAGACCAGCAAGTCCGGGCAAAAGAGGAGGAAGAGAATGAGAGAGAGAGAGAGAGAGGGGTGGGGGCAGGGAGGAGAGAAGAGAAAAGTGAAGAAAGGAACGGAGCACTGGGTCACAGAAAGAGTGTCAGAGCGACTGAACAACATTCTCCACTGAAAAGCTGTCATCTATACATCCAGTTAATGCCAGTGTTTTAAAGTTAAGGAGGGTAAAACACCATGGGGAACTTTAACAGACTATCCCTTTCTAGCCAGCAGCACATGCTGAGGGATTTACTGTAAAGCATATGATAGATTTTTGCCAAAAGTCCCAGTGCTTAGAGAGAATCTCCAGTTCCTTCCAGATCATCCAACTGCACAAACCTCTATAAAACTAGGAGTCTCTTTTTCACATCAACCATCAGTGTTCATAGAAAATCCATTGCATTACTCAGCTGGGATTCACATGTCACACTGAATCCAGAGCATGGCTTTGATACGATTCCCAAGTCAAACCCAATCAAACGCATCATGTAGATTTCATTCTCAAGCCATGCAGAATCCAGTGCAACATTTAGATTGGTTTTAAAAGTCATATAGTTCATAGTCCATTAAGCGAGGCACTTAGAAATGCTTCTTATATCACTCTTAAGTCGCACGAATTAAGTACATGATACTGCATTACTTAATGAAGTAATGACTTCCTTTTAAAGCACTAAGTTGATCAGAATTATGGCAGGTATCCTCTCCCTCCAACACACTCACTCCCTGACCTCCCTCTCTCCCATCCTGCCTATGATCTGTCTGCTTGTCAGCGAGTGCGGGGCTGTATTGACGCTTCCCGACCTTGGCTGCGATCAATGCCCATCCATGTGTCCCCTCGCCCCCCCTCGACCCATCCCGACACAGTCCCCAGCCCAGGCCAGAGCGCTGATGTTGCTCCACCACAGGCTGAGCCCCGCACAGAGAGACAGAGAGACAGAGAGAGAGAGAGAGAGAGCGAGAACAGCTGAGTACACATCCACACAAGCACCGCCAGAAAGGAGGGCAAAAACAAGCACGAGGGGGCACACTGAAAACTGAATGGGCTGAGTGGAGCCGTGAGGCAGAGTGAGAAAGAGCGAGAGGCAAGTGGAGGAAGAAGGAGAGGGAAAAAAATAAGATAAAGACAAGATCAAATCACACAAGATCTGTTTTCTCCCTTCCTTTTCCAACTGCACCGCCAGGATTATCTAAATTACTCCATCCCAATTAACTCGGCACTGAGTTTGCTAAGCGCATCCAAAGAGTTCATCTAGAACAGCCGTCTGAGGATCTGATCTGGCCCGAGTGCATCCCTTATCTAGTCGGCATGAAACTGATCCGAACCAAAACCCAAACTGTTCTGGTGTCAGCCGGCCAACTTACTGGGCCCCCTTACTCACCTCTGAAAGGGGGGAGATCCATAATGACTGTGGATGCAGAGGAGAGGGTTGCTTGGCCGGGGGGGACCAGGCTTGTTCTGATCTGGAGGATCCTTCTGCTGTCACCTCGGGTCACCCTAGAACCACTTTCCTCAAGCAGAACCAGTCCTGGGTTCTTAACGGAGTTTAGCTGAGCCGGTTCCGTGGGCTTGTCATGCCCCGTGGCAACGCATCGGTGACAGGTCACAGCTTGGTCAAGTCAGTGTCCCAGTGTGGCTTCACCCACCAGTTTGTAAAAAAAATGTACAGAGATGGAAGAACGAAAGAGAGCCTCTCTTGAAATATTCCAGCCGCGAGATGAGAAGACGAGGAGCTTCTCCACGCTCTAAAGAGGAGTTTTTTGGAAAAAGCTGCCAAAGAGGCAAAGGTTGGAGAACAGTTTCCTCTCGAGCTGTCAAGAGACCTTTTTATGGGTCTGTAGCTTGTCTCCTTTCCCTCCTCTCTCCTTCTCTCTGTCGCTCTCTCTCTTGCTGTGAGTCCAAAGTGTGAGTCCTGGATTGTCTCACTCACACTCCCTTGTGCTCTCTCTCTCTCTCTCTCTCTCTCTCTCTCTCTGATCAGTCTTTCCTGCCTCATCCACTCATGCTCGAGCTGAGTGTGTATGTGTGTGTGAGAGAGTGAGTGCATGCGCGCATGTGAGAGACAGAGTGAGCGCGAGAGAGAAAGGGAGAGGGATGGGGGTGGTGGAGGGAGGAGAGAGAGACTGAAAGGGGGAGGGTGTGTGTGTGTGTGTGTGTGTGTGTGTGTGTGTGTGTGTGTGTGGGTGGGGGGGGGGGGGTCTGGTGTTGTGAATGGTAGAGAGGAGGATGGGCTGCTAGAGGGAGTTAATGGCTAAGTGGCACCATCAGGACTGAAACTGAATCTGCTCTCTCTCTCTCTTTCTCTCTCTCTCTCTCTTTTTGCTTCTGTCTCTCTCCCTTACTCACTCATTGGGCTGTGCTCCACATGACACCCTGGGCTGAGTCTCGAGAGGGGGAGTGTGTGTGTGTGTGTGTGTCTAAGAAACAGACAGGAAGAGAGACAAAGAAACATAGAGGGCAGAGGGGGGAGGGAGGAAGAGAGAGAGAGAGAGAGAGGAGAGAGGGAGAGAACAGAGAGGAAGATAGGAAATGAGATATGGATGATGAGGGTGCCCCAAGTCAGGTCCCAAAGACTCTCAAGAGGCAGAGAGGGAAGGAACCATGTCCTGGCCTGTGTGTGTGTGTGTGTGTGTGTGTGTGTGTGTGTGTGTGTGTGTGTGTGGTGAGAGAGTGATAGAGAGAGTGAGTATGTGTTCAAGTGTGTGTTAGGGGCTGTTCAAAGAGCAAAAGTGGGAGCGAGCCACAGGAAGATGTCTGAACTAGAAGAGGAAGGGGCATGTCAGTCAGACGGAAAAGCAGAGGCCTTGCTGGGCCGAAGCCCCCATCAGCCTCCAGTGAGATGGGGTTGCCACGGCGTGTTCCTGCCCAAGCACACCAAACAAGCACCCTGCTTGATGTCCATGTAAAATCCTATCCTGTAGCTTAAGGTCGCCTGGCAAATGGCAGCCCTACAAAGTGTATTTATGTAACACTTTGGAAGATACATGCTGCATGATTACTTATTTATTCTCAGTGACTTCACAGCAGGACAGACACACAGCTCATTTGCCAGTGGAGTGGCACAAGACTTCTCCAGGAACTGGGTCATGCTGGGTGTTAGGTAAGGTAAAGGCTGCCTTCCCAACCTGAGCACCTGACCCCATCCCCACCTCCGTGGGTTCACCCTCAAAACGGCATTCCATAAGCCCCCACAGACCCGCTGATCTCCTGTCCACCTTTGGAATGACTTATTCAGGTTGCTGGGGTTTAGGTCTTGATCCTCTCTGACTCTCTTCTTGCTTGGTCTGCTGGAGTGCACACACACACACACACACACACACACACACACGCACACACACACACACACACACGCACACTGTAGGTTGTGTGTAAGGTAGCACATGGGTTCGCTCTTCTAGCCTTGGTTAGGTGGAGCTAGTGGACCTAAGAGTCAGTTTCCAGAGCTGATGCAGGTGATCTGTCCCCTTTTTTCAGCGTGAATGTGGGCACTTGTGTGTGTGTGTGTGTGTGTGTGTGTGTGAGTGTGAGAGAGAGGGAATGTGTATGACACTGCATGGTTTAGAAGAGGTGGGGGTATGTTGTGCACGTTTGTGAGTTCTTTCAGTTAGTGCATGTGGGCTATTTTCTGATGAGCATGCTGTGTGTGATGTGTGCATATTTGTATCGGTTTGTGTTGTATGATCGTGTTGAATGTTGGTGCGTGTCCATGAGTGAACTTGTGTGAGTGTGTGTATTGGTGTATACTTCATATATTGGTGCATACTTCAGGTGTTTGTGTGTGTGTGTGTGTATACTCAGGTCGGGCATGTGTACCGGTGTGTATTTGAGTGGGTGTGATATATATGTGTCTAATGACTCAGGAAGCGAGGGCCTTCCTGCAGAGGGAAGTACCTGGGATAGACAAATACTGGTGTGTGTGTGTGTATGTGTGTGTGAGAGTGTATATGTGTATGTTTGTGTGTGTGTGTATGTGTGTGTGAGAGTGTATATGTGTGAGTGTATGTGTGTGTGTCTATGTGTGTGTGAGTGTATATGTGTGAGTGTATGTGTGTGTGTCTATGTATGTGTGAGTGTATATGTGTGAGTGTATGTGTGTGTGTGCGTTACTATCTATTACTATCTACTAACTATTATCTCCAGTTGCCCACTAGGTAGAGAGCAACTGAGCTCTGCTCAATGGGCTCCTCCACACTCATGTGACATGTGAACCTGAACTCGAACTGTGTCAGCTGCATTTGGAGTCTTTTTCTTCCTGGAGTTCTTTCCCTTGCCTGTGTGTGGACTAGAGGCATACAGGGACACCATTATCTGCCTGTGGATCTGGATGTGGATCTCACCATAGACCACACACACTGGCAAGGGAACACTGAGATCAGTCTAGTTCTATATTTCCACATAATAGCGAAATACATATTTGGATCTCATTGCAATAGTCTAGTGCAAGATAAGGCCAGAGGGTCTGTTCTCCTCTGAACCACACCACCACCCCACTCTTCGGCACTGAGAAGCAGTGAAAAATCGGACAATGAAATCAAAACATTTTGTTTGTATTCTGTTTTGCATTTAGGTGAGGGGAGTGGTCTTCATGATATTAGAGTCAAGCTGATTTGTTGATCTGCTATCGGAATAGCTTCACAAGAGTAGAAGCTTCACAAATCACTTGTTGCTGTCTGTGCTGTTCTTTCTACTGAGCTGCAATTTTCTTTACTTTTTCACAATGATGTTGAAGATGTTTGCTACCTAAAACATAGTACACACATCCTCTCTGCATGTTCCTATACTGTTCAATCAACAGCTTATTCTCTGACATAGACAATAAAATATCTAGCCAAATATGGCTATTCAAATGCAAATATAAATGCATGTCTACTAGATGGGGAGGGTTTTAGTGTGTGTGTGTGTGTGTGTGTGTTCTGTACTGTATGTTTGATGCAGGATTGATTGACTGACCACCTCTTGCCCAGAGCATTGCGCCCTACTGATTCAGCCAACAATGGGTTGAGAGAGAGTGAAAGGGAGGAAGGGAGGGAGAGGGAGAAAGCGAGAGAGAGAGAAGCTGTTCTGGGCTTTGTCACGATCAATGTTAAATGGCCTGGTTAATGATTAGCACACAGCTGACAAAGTCATTTATTTCTGCCGGCATTCTGCTCCACCCCAGAGTACAGTCTACATCTACTTTTAGGTGTCTCCCTGTGTGTGTGCGTGTGCAAATGTCAGAGGGTCAAAACACTCTGATTTATAGTTTGTCTGTACCCTGCTCACAGAGACACTGTATCACTATCTCTGCTCCAGAGTGATTCTGGGCTTTGGCAAAAGCGTTTGTTAACTGTCAAACCAATAAAGGCACCTTGTGTTTGTGCTTGAGATTGAGAGAGTGAGTGTGTGTGAGGCACAGAGAGAGAGCGAGAAAGAGAGAGAGACTGATAGAGTGAAAGAATGATAGGAAGAGAGGAAGATAGAGGAAAGTGAGGAGAGGAACAGAACCTCTCCAGCTCTCGGCCTGAGTTCCGCTGCTTGAGTGGTTAGCTATCAGGTTACATACCGCGCTGAAGTCACCCCACATCCTCACTGCACACTGACACAGAGGAGCAATGGGCTGCACACTTCTGTACACAACACGAAGTCACAGTAGAATAGAAAGCTAACAGTTACAACAACAGGATAATGCACCCATTGTACAATCACAGCAACAAACAGAAATGGAACAAGGTAGCTTAAAAAACAGCAAGCTGAATATGAATGTTATACTCTAAAGATACATGTTTCACAAAATATAAAAACACAATATTTAACTACAATTTAACTTCTCACTCCACGTAAGACTCAACGCTTACTTTACTGTAATGCTTACATGGTAATTTAACACGTCCTAGCTGCACTATGGTTACGAGATGTACTTTACTCTAATTTAGCACTTTAAGCTGAAATGTAACACTTCCTAGCTGCACTAAGGCTAATCGTTTCCACAGGTTATCGCTGACCTAATTTCTGTCCCAGTCACAAAGGAATAAACCCCAGGGTATTCCAGAAAGGGCCCCTTGGTGGGACCACACTACACATACTATTGCCTTAGTACTACACATACTATGGGCTTTGTACCACACATACTATTGTCTTAGTATGCCAGGAGAAGTGTGCAATTTGGAATATTAACTTACATTCAGTACTGTGGCAACATTCCGCACCATTCATGGCAGGCTGTCAGAGCTAGCTTAAACGGCTAATTTGAACACCCCCCACCTGCTGTGGCCCCTGTGCTAATGCTGCTCTCTCCCTCTCTTTCTCCCTCTCCCTCTCCCTCTCTCTCTCTCCCTCTCTCTCTCCCAGGCAGGGATGCAGGGCAACCCCCCTTAACAAGTGCTGAAATCTGCCCTCTTTTCTGTCACCTCAAACAGGCGGCTAATGAACAGCCACATCTGCAGCTAATTAAGAGTCAACCCCAGTATCCCTCCTCTTCCCATCCACCCCTCCCTCTCTCCTTCTCTCTGTCTATCTATCTACTCCACTGTCCCATTGCACACATTTACATCACTATTTGATTTCATACATGGTTTTGTATATCTCACCATTATGTATTATAGGGAATGTGATGCTTAATTGAATTCAATTGAATTCGGAGGGAGAAAAAGAGAAGCAGAAAGAAGGATTGAGGGAAGAGAGAGAAAGAGTTTGGCTGAACAGGCTTCTCACATGTGCATCCATGTATGCACACACACACACACATGCACACAAACTCACATCAGCAGACAGCCCAGCACAGGCCTGAGCAGCCCTGGGCCCCAGCCTCTCTCTGCCGGCCACCCCAGGCGTAATTGTTCCTGATCTTCCAGCGGAGGTACCGTGGTCCATTAGCTGACCAGGGCCCTCGTTGATTGGCTCTGGCTGGCCCTCGAAAATAGCTGGGCTGGCTGCCTGCCAAGCGCTCATTTCCTGTCCGTCTGAGTGCCTCCAGTCGCTCCGGATGGAAATGCATTTCCTGACTCGGTATAAAATTTTTATTAATGGCAAAGGAGTGCATCAGTGAAGAGAAGGCCCCCGTCAAGCAAGCACCTCTCAGCGGAAGAGAGAGAGAAAGAGAGAGAGAAGGGGAGGGATAGAGAGAGAGAGAGGGTGAGGGGGGAGAGCTAGCAGGATAGGAATGGTGAAGAAAGACAGAGGAGTAATGATGGATTAGAAAGGGGACAGACTGAGCGCTTATTGAGTCAAATGATGGAGAGACACAGACCAAGGAAAGGAGATGAAAAAGAAGAAGAAAGAACATTAAAAAGAGGCAGTGGGTTGTTACATGGATGATTAGAGATGAATAGAATCAATATGATTAAATTCAAATAGAAAAGCAGGGAGAGATGAGATGAGATGAGATGAGATGAGATGAGATGAGATGTTTGCCTGTCAGTCAGGAATCCAGAGGTTAGTTGAGTCTCACGGGTGGCCACCTCTAAGGTCTCAGGGGCAAAGAGCTGCTGGAGGTGAGAGTAGAAAGCTGCTAAGGGGCAGAGGAGTGGCTCAGAGAGGGCTTAGAAGGCAGGCCGAGGCACCACTCGCCATGGAGCCAGAGGTGGAGAGTGCCAGGAGAGGGCATAGAGTCAGGACCAGGCCCCACCTACCCAGGGTCAAAGGTCACAGAGTGACAGACACATGGGTCACCACAGACACGGTTGCACCCTGGGGTCGGGGCAGTGGCCGGGTCAGAGAAAAAGAGAGTGTGGACATGATCGCTTAAAAAAGCCCCCCTGCCAGGCCTTTGTGCTGGCCGGCTTTCACATGCCTACTGGATGGGCAGGCTTAGCCACAGGTGCCGCAGGGGGTCAGTCAGTGAGTAATCTTTATTTATTTAACTCATTTACGCAGAACTTAAGATGACCCAACGTGCTGTTGAAGATATAAAGATCACTGGAAAATAAGTCAATAATCACACCATGAAATATTTTAGTACATGCAGAAAATGGCTAGCCATCTGGATACGGTTATGGGTTCTTTGCTGACACTTTTATCCAAAGCAATACACAATAAAGATAATACATTAGCAATTGGCTAATATTTAAAAATGGAGTGGTGGATATAGCAAAGAGCATTCCTTTTAGGATGAGAGACATATTTGTAGTACAAATCAATTAAATATCATACAAATAGTAATAAAGAAAGGGAAACATGCAAACTCACAATGAGGCGCTGGCTAGAAACCCCCCCCCAAACACACACACACACACACACACACACACACTAACACACACACACTCCACGATCATATACTTGGAGTTTCTCATTTGCAAAATTTCAGCCTCTTGGAGTTTATCACATCAACATTATGGTAATTCCTACATCATTTGTACAGACAAAATATCTGAGTTAAAGTGACTCAACCTACTTAAGCCAGAGTGCCTCGCTTCTGAAGCATGTGCATGCTAACTCTGCAGATGCTGTTTAAAGTAGGAAAGCTATACTCAAGCCCAGTACAGCGCTAACAGTCACAAGGTGTGCTGACATACAAGTGGCCCTGTGAATGGAGTGACTAGAAGCCAATCAGACGTGGCCATGTTAATACGTGATGCATTGTCTATGAGCGGCGTCATCATGCCTGCATCTCATGGGGAAGAGTGACGCGCTTGGAACAGAAGAGAGACACACAGACGCCAGCAGTGGCCCCACCACACACACAAGAGCTTCCTCTCTGTGGACATGGAGACAGACAGTGGGCAATACACTCAAGTGTACACACACACACACACACACACACACACACACCACACACACACACACAGACTGACCTTGGAATATTATTGTGAGAATAAAAAAAAACAACACAAACGCACAAACAATAAACAGGTACGTACATACATACACATAACAACAAATAACAGACAGGGGGAAACACTGTAAAACAAACACAGATATAGCAACAGCAGTAGACAATTCCATTCACACACACAAACATGACTATACACCTAAAGGCCACTACTGGATGTGGAGTTAAATAAATAGGTAAAATAAATAGGTCTTGGTGTCTTCTTAGAACTCCACCAAACAAAAGCCAAAACTCTTCACTTCTCGAATCTGATAATCGCTAACTCACACAGAGTCTCAGTGAGACGTCAGTATGTAGCATCTGTACCTCAATGATGTACATACAGTACATACAATGATGAACTGTTCTAAGGAACAAGAGAAACCAGGTGAAGTGGAGCACTTTGGATGATTTCACCTTATATGAATGATATTTTGATCATTTCTAAATATTTTCGTGTATAACGTTTTCAGTAGAGCTGTCAATGTTATTGTGTTAACGCATGTGATTAATGTAAACATTTTAACAAGATATCTTTTTTAATTAATCATGCCAACACATTCATCACACTACCCGCTAGGGCCCTCCTCACTTACACACCGCAAGGGCTGTGATTGGACGAGTTCATTCACTCGGTTTGTTTTGTTTGCCAGAGTGTTTCAGCAGCCCACCGTAGGTACTTTTAGCAACGTCTACTGTATAGACTTTGTAAATGAGACATCGTTTTGAATTCAGTGACAAGATTTCCCAATTTGACTGCCTATCTTTCAATAATGTTTTAAATTCAGCACTTCATCAGCAGACAGCAGACAGCAGCCATAAGAAGTTTGCTTGTTAACAGAACATAAACTGACCAGAAACCTTGTAAAAAGTTCATGTATATTTTTTGAACAGCAACTAGGTTGCTGAAATATGTAGTGTGTCTTTTAACAGTAATGTTAACAAAATGAAAGCATGACAAAGGAATTCGCCAGACTCAACTGCGTGGTCGAAGAGTAGATAGTTCCACTCAAAGCAATTTGGTCAAGTGTGCCACATGAACGCGGACACACTCTACGCAGCACCATAACAGGAAAACAATGGCGACAAGACACAGACAGTCTGTATCCGCTGCAAACTGCTGCCTAACTTGTGGTAAATTTAATCTTTCTCTTCTAAGGTAATGTAAAGTATACAAGTCACTAAGAAGAAGTTCAGTATGCACAAGACCGATTTAAAGACAGCTGTTGGTGTTTATCTGAAGGTTGACTGAGTACTGTCATGAGATGGCAAAGTAGCCTACAGTTGCCAGTCTCAAGTACTTGTTAAGATTTAGAGAGCCGGGAATTTAGGTTTCTCTTTGACATAAATACAAGCAACATAATGATGGTTATTGATGCTCCATAATGGCATTTTTAAAAAAACTGATGGAGACGTTGAATGAGAGTACAAGAAAAAGGCCAAAATCATGGCAGATTTGAAGCAGGGTTGGGTAGTCATGGGGTCGGTCACCCGTGGGCAACCCTGTCATAGACAACCTGTGGCAACTACACTCTTTCACGTTGGGTGTGAAGGAAACCGAGGAGCGCCACTTTGCTGAAGCCAAGAGGCACGTGGGAAATTCTTTCTTCACAAAAAAAATCAAGAGGAACTTTAAGTGTGTGATTAATAGTGATTAACTTAAATGTTCTATTGTGAATAATTAGATTAGTGTTTTGACAGCACTATTTTTTTAGCAAAATGAATAGCAAGGATAACAGTCATTTAAAAAGTCTGTTTTCTGAGAAGCATTTGTCACTTTCACTTGCATGTCTTTGTGGATGTGTACATTTTCAGACGAGTGTGTAGATCTGTACTTTCCTGGCTGAACACGACCAAATGGTGTGGAACTGAGTGAACTGAGTCCACACAGAGACAAGAAAGGGGGGGGGGGGTAAAAATGTGAGAAGAAATAGGAAACAAGAAAGAAACAACACAGAAGGGCGAAAAGGAGAAAATGACTGAGCAGAATGAAGAGAAAGTGAGGTCAGTCAGAGAGGGAGAGGGAGAAGGAGGGAGAGAGGGAAAGACAGAGTTCGGACCTGGATTATTGCTTCCCAGACTGTCTTTGCATGGTGCTATACTGCCAACCGCCACCTCTGTAGACCTGCAGAGCAAACTCATAGGCAATGCTGAGGACTGGAGAGGGGAGGGGAGGAGAGGAGAGGAGAGGAGAGGAGAGAAGAGGAGATGTGAGGGCTGGAGAGGAGAGGAGATGAGAGGAGAGGGGAGAGGAGGAGAGGAGAGGAGAGAGACAGGAGACTGCACTGCTGCTTTGCTCCTACTTTCATGTCCGACGCTCTAATAAACAGTGCAATGATTCAGGACTTTTCGAATCTACAGCCGGAATACACAGAGCAACATTTCAGTAGTGATTTAAAGTACAAACAAAACAGCAGGGCACAGAGCAAGCGAGAGGGAGAGAGGGAGAGAGAGAGAGGGAGAGAGGGAGAGAGAGAGAGAGAGAGAGAGAGAGAGAGAGAGAGAGAGAGAGAGAGAGAGAGGTTCCAGTGGCTTGTGGATCACTGTACATCTGTACGTGCAGTCACATAAATCAATAGTGGAGAGGAATGGAAAAAGCACACACTCCACAGGCATACAGGGCCATTCCAGAAACTCACCAACACACACACACACACACACATGCACATACACACACAAGGAGAGGGAGAGGAAACAGGAAGAGAAGAAAACATGGAAAACATGATTTAAACAGGGGGGAAAGGAGCTGGCTTATCCTGACATATTTAAACGTGAGCCATAAGAGTAAACCCCAACCCAGCTCAGAGCAGAGGACAGACACAGAGAGACGAGAGGAGACGAGAGTGTGGATATGTCTGAGAGATGAGACAAAAACAGAGAGCGTGAGACAGAGACGGGGAGAGCATAGTGTCATAAAAAGGACAGAAATACAGAAACAGCATGTGCTAGATAGAGAGAGAGAGAGAGAGAGAGAGAGAGAGAGAGAGAGAGAGAGAGAGAAAGGGAGTCTGTAAACCCAATATCCTCTCTGGCCTCAGGGGCATAGAGCGATCCGCTAGCGCAGGAAGAGAGAGACTGCATTATCCACATCAAAGCCCTGTATTATCAGCTATAATCAATGCTTTCCCATCCCCCCCATACAGCCTGGCTCCCCCACCACCAACAGCCCACCCCCACCCTCCTCACCCTCTCCAGCCCACAGACACCTCTCCCAGGGCAGGCAGGCTGCACTGGGAGGAGAGGGAAAAGGCCAGGGGTGCAGCTGGGGGTACACATTGGGCTTCATAAGAATGGAGAATGTTGGAAGCTTTTGCACCCCTTTAACACACAGGGCTTTCTATGGCCACTCTGTTCCACTCCATGTTGATACTGGCTGCACTGCACTGGGCGTGTGTGAGTGGGTGTGGTGAGAGAGAAACAGAAATAGAGATTAATTCTAGTTTCCTTTTTTGTTTTCTCCAAATTGCACCTACAATGGCATGTGCCGTTTCAAATGTCTGTTCTGTACTTGAATATACACAAGGAGTTCAATTCTCATATTATCAATGACACCATGTAATCCTACTGCATGAGTTGTAGCTGTTTCTAGTTTTTACTTGAAAGAGCCATGTAGACTTGTCATGAGTGTGAGGGAAAGCGACAGAGAGAGAGAGAGAGAGAGAGAGAGAGAGAGAGAGAGAGAGAGAGAGAGAGAGAGAGAGAGAGAGAGAGAGAGGGAGAGAGAGACTGTCTTAAGGGAGAGGCACATCTCTGCAAATGTTGATTTCCATGGGAGACCATTGGCAGAGACACAGAACAAAACCTCCCAGTCCAGAGTAGCCCTGTTTGGGGCATGTGCCTGCATGTGGCCATCACGCACCGTATAGTTGAGCACTTAGTCGTGACACTGGCTCTGCCCAACTCTCCAGTCTGTGTTGGTCCAACCCCACCCTCACTCCACTGCAGCTCAGCTTCCTGACCTCATGACTTACAGCACCAGCCTCCCTCTATCCACATTAGCCTAGCGGAGCTCTCACCTCCCCCCCAACACTCCTCTTCACTCTGAGCCCCCAGTGGGGCTTCAGTGGCCAGGGCCATCTCCTCTTCCTCTGGGCGGCTCACTGGGGGAAGAGTGGGGGCAGAGGAGAGGTGTTGGGTGTGGGACAGACTCAAGTCAGTTAGGAGCAGTAAGGGATGGGCAATGCCACAGTGATGTCTCATAGGACAGACAAACACACACACACACACACACACACACACTTGATGACCTCATTCATGTGCAGAGAGGTTGTGTGGTTGTACTGCAGGTATCTGTTTCCATCTGCTGGACATTATCTGCTACTGCGACTCGAGGACATGGGTTTCTATTCCACTGTTTTTATCAACATTTATTAAAAATTAATTACATGACTGCTATTTGAATCACCAGCATTTTCATTTCATTGAAAACTTTAAAATGTACTCCTCACATTATCACTTTTCAAAATATACTGAACAAATGGCTCTTACTGACTGATCCCAGTTCAGGCTGCTATGTAAAACATAGAAAGGACCAAAGCACTTAGTAGTTTTAGTTTCCAATTCCTTTATTAACACAGTGAGCACACACCTCAACATGTACAGACAGGTCTGTTTCAAATAAGACTGACCAAAGGAAATGAACCTGCTGTACGTCATAAAGAACCAGCAGAAGAAGCAGGCCATCTCCATGAAGTTACCCAGAGACTCCAGAGAAAGTGTTGAACTGCCGCAGCAATCCACTGAAAATCAGTGGATCTTCTGAGTTTAAGTAAAATCAAATTAATTCACTGTTTGCTTACAGTTTAAAAATATTAATTTATACTATATATACAAAAAACGATTTGTTAGTGTACCATTACTTATTATGATGTCAGTTTTAGGTTTATCAGGTATACAGACAGGTTCATCTCTTGGGCATACAGCATGGAAAATAGTAAAGATACACAGTCTTGTGCATGAGTAGTCCTATGTTAGTCAGCAATGCCAGTTGGGGATACAGGCCAATGCCATGAGCCCTAAGCCTATGCAGTGTGCAATCAGGTTATGTCTGGGGTCACAGCGGACACTGGGTCATAATGCCATGTTGAGACCGAGAGTGGGTCTGGAGTCAAGTCATCCACGTCCCATATCCATGAGCAGAACAGCATACAAAAATATAATTCATAGAAACAACTGTTTTAAATGCAGTTGTTTACTCAATCTGCAGGAAAGTACACACAGTTTAAGCAGAGACAGTACTGTAGACAGCATCTTATAAAGCTCATCCTATGCCAGATAAAGGCCGATTGGTGCCTGGATTTTTGGTGACTGCGATATGGGATGCAATGGGCTTGACTCGAGACAGAACCGCAGAGCTAATTCAAATGTACTTGATTTGGCCTTATTTTCTCATTCAGAAACTTCACGCATTTCAAATGTGTAGAGATAAAGCAGCATTTGTTCCATTAAAACATACTAAATCCTGTTTTAAGCTGCATCATGAATGACAGTGTATCACCAACTGGATTTATTAGTAAGCATATTCATGTACTTGTATTGACCCTTTTAATGATTATTCATGCCTGGTTTGTGTTTGTGTGTGTGTGTGAGGGTGTGCCATAGGCACTGGATGAATTATCTAAATGAACTGATTTAAGTATACTTGCATTCAGATGAGACAAAAGCTGCCAAAATTATAACAATAAAGAAATAAAATCATTGATAATAACATCATTGTCAGATAATTCATTGACATGAGTTTATTTTTTTTTTAATTGAACAGTTCTGCTTTGGAATTTGTGTCCATTCGGTTTTTCTCGACACAGTTCATGGACTGGTCTGAAAGTGGCACTGGGACTTGAAAAATGCCCCCTTTACCATCAGAGCATTTCTCAGACCCCACACCAGTTTCTCAACCCAGTTCTTGAACACACATGGAACCCAAACAAATGAAATTTGTTTCCATTCCCCCGAGCTCAAACAGAGTGGACTCAAACTCTAAACAGCACTGGACTGACATAGCAGTGGTACCACATTAAGCCAAAGATCTGAAGGCAAATGTTATGAACAAATTTATAAGTAAACTAGGTAGCAACTCATAAGGATTCTAGTCTGGTGTACAAAGCATAAAAAATATATAATGCAAGCTCCATTACCAGCCTCTGCCACCATGTCAACAGCAAAATATAACAAACTATTTACCAATAACCCCCTTATGACTGTATACAACAAACAAAACTGACAGTGATGTGCTGAAATAATTAAGAGAAAAAAAAAAAAAAAAACATTTTCCCTCTACCCAACCCTATAAGGCTGGTATTCCCAAAATAGAGCCAATCCCTTTCCATATATAAATAGCCTCCCTTAAAATGTACATGATCAGAGCATGTATCCATTGTTTTCATTAAGATTGTTTATTTATAACGCTGTTAGCATTTAATACATCCAAATCTCTCTGAGGCCACCAGAGTTGTGGTGGGAAGCTCAAATAACAGAAGTGTCATTTTGCAGAAACTTCTGAAACTGAAGTGGACTAACCTTCAGAGACTTTCCCAAATTCTGTACCTTTAAACACAAGTTCAAATAACTTGAGTTGTTCTAGCAGATCTTCAGTCACCCCTCTGTCCCAGAGCATGCCCACCCCTGCTGGGACAGAAGCCCAACCCTGAGGCCAAATGTGAGAGCTCCATAGAGCCTTCCCCTCCGCACCACCACCACCTCCCTAACTCAGCCCAGAGAACACCAGAGAAGGAGGGGGGCAGAGATGGACAGCAGGGGTCACAAGGCAAGAAGTGTAGGGGGATGAGGGAGAGAGAGATACGGAGAGACAGAAAGAGAGAGAGAGAGTGTATGTGTTTTTGAAAGAGAGCGGGGGGGGGGGGTTGGTGCTCCTGGGTCTTCATGTCATTCATTCCTGTCAGAGAGAAGCAGTTTTGTTTTGTTTTGTTCTTTAAGGAGTTGTAATGATTTCCTGTCCGGAGAAGAACAGAAACATGCCTTTATCACAGAGTCAAAACACAAGAGCACAGCCCTACTGGCTAGCTGACGGACTCTTTAGACACTCATACAGCCCTACTGGCTAACTGACGGACTCTTCAGACACTCACACAGCCCTACTGGCTAACTGACGGACTCTTCAGACACTCACACAGCCCTACTGGCTAACTGACGGACTCTTCAGACACTCACACAGCCCTACTGGCTAGCTGACGGACTCTTCAGACACTCACACAGCCCTACTGGCTAACTGACGGCCAGCCATGGCCTACTGGCTTGTAACCGAAGGGTTGCCATTTTGATCCCCGACCAGTGGACCATGGCTGAAGTGCCCTTGAGCAAGGCACCTAACTCACCCTCACCCTCACCCTCACCCTCACCGCTCCCCGGGTGCCGCTATAGCTGGCAGCCAACTGTCTAATAGGTGTGGACTTTACTTCACTGTGCTGTGTGTGTTTCATTCATTCACGATTGGGTTAAATGCAGAGACCAAATTTCCCTCAAGGGATCAAGTATAGATTGTTATTACTGGCCCTTTACACACTGCCACAGGCCGGCTGGTTAATGGAGGGGGAGTCAGGGGCTGAGAGTCTGACTGAGCTGGGTGTCCTTGAGGCATCTGAGAGGACACCAGTGAATGGCTGCTGGGAATCCCAGGCTGGTCCAAACTTGCAATCAATGACTTTTAATCATCATCTTCTCATATTCTACTACGCAGTAATATTCAGCTGAACATGGCAATTGTACATGATTCATTGTAACATTTACAAAAAAAAATGGTAGGTTGTTCTTGCTGGCCTCATTTCAAACTTTGAGTAGTATCTTGCAGTTCCAGTTTGGAGTTTTACACATGCCAAGAGATTCTGGCAACCTCCACTACTAAAACAAACTATTTTGTTATTGTAGCGCATTAATCAACTCCCTTAGCAACTGCCTTAGTAACCAAAAAGACCTAAATGTGAATTTGAAGCATGGAATTTAGTGCTCTGGTGATCACATCCATCAAGTGTGGATGGCATACACAGGCTGAATTTAGCACATAGCTCTAACACCAGCCATCAGTCAAGAAGCT
Source organism: Tenualosa ilisha (assembly GCA_015244755.2). NCBI lineage: Eukaryota > Metazoa > Chordata > Actinopteri > Clupeiformes > Clupeidae > Tenualosa > Tenualosa ilisha. The sequence goes on from PYXC01002418.1 coordinate 2,646,489, forward strand.
GCTCAGTGTAGTCAACTCCCACATCAAACAATGCCTGCACTTCATCCCAAAACCCCCTTCACACCAAGCACACACTGTTCCACTGAAAATATAGCAAAGAGCAAAACATAGAACAAATGCACATGATGCAATATATATAATTTGTGTATAGCTGTGGACTGTATACAATATACACAAATGCCAAATCATAGATGAGGAGTTCAGATGCAAAACTCTCCAAGTCCATTTCCAGAAATATGGAAAATTTAAGTTGTTTTAATAATAATTTACAAGTAATCTCTATCAAACTGCAACTTCACTATTATTATCACATAAAAAAACAAGCCAAAACAATCCATTTGGAGATGGACTGACAATAAAGTTTTTCAAAATTATATAAATATTTTTCTGTAAATGTATCGCAAATGAATGGTTTTGCAAAACGAGGGTTTTGCATCTGAACTCCTAATATCTTGTATCATTACTAAACACTGTTCCATATGTGTCCTATAGAAACCCTAGAGTAAGTGAAGTGTAGTGAGAGGAAGGCTGGTCTGGTGGGAGTGCTGCTTCGCCTGCCCTTAGCTTACCTGTTTGATCATCTGTCCAGTCTTCTCAATCACAATGGTCTTGGACTCCTTCACTGGGGACGTGTACTGGTAGTCATCACTGAGCAGACCCAGGATTGGGTACTGATTCTGGTACCTGTGGAGAGGACGGCCACAAGTGCAGGTTCACACGTCAGCTTGGACAGACACACAAGCAGAGGACGCAAGATTTCAACCACTTTTACTTTGCTCAGTTTCCACTGGCTTAGGCGCGGGGGTGAGAGTACAGTGGTGAGAGTTCTGCCCTGGGGTTCCTCCTGTTAATTGTGCTATACATGTGCTGCCTTGGGGCATACTCACTTTAACAGCTAGTGGTAAATACAATATAAATTAACCGAATTTTAGCACACTGTGAACTGAAAAGTCTATGAATTCAATGGTTTTAGTAGGCTTGTGTAGACTGACCAACTTCAGCCCCCAGCATACTCAGTCTAGTCTACAGAGAAATGAATGACATGAATGAGCAGTGGAACAATGCTGGGGTGGTTTGTTCTGCAACCCAGAGCTTCCTATCAGTGACACAAGACAGCAATCCAGTAGAGGTCAGGAGACCAAAATTAAAAGTTCAGAGTTGAAGATGTGTGGAGTGACATGTACTTTTTAGTGATGACAGTCCGGGTGACATTTTGTGAGGAACTGCTTTTCTCCTGTTGAAGCCGTTGGATCTCCTGCAGGGTTACAACAGAGACAGGAACACTGTGAGCCTGATGTGTCATGGATATGTGGAGGTCATAGATGACAGTGTTTGAATGGCAGAAGTTCATACAGGTTTGAGATGGCATGTAGGATATGTGTCTAAGTGTATTTACTTCTTCTATTGAAACGCAGTTAAATCTATGGTTCCACTTATATCACTGTTGGCAGATCTGCGTCACATGAAGTTGCTTGACTGTTGGCGCTCTCTGGTCTCCAAAACGGACTTGTTTGTAGAGCTACTTCTTTCTGCCAAACACTGACTCATTTATCACCTGACCACAGTTATCTGCCACTACTGGTTCTAACCTGTGACACAGTGCTGTTGATGCACACTACTATGAAACTACTCTTAAAAGGAGAAATCCAGTGAGAATCAGTCTATAGCTCTGTTGTTCCAGGTCACCGAATACTGTCGACAGGGAGAAGACATTTTTTAAACAACACAGACTGAATATAGAACCGGCAGCTAACACTAACTGAATGGGGCACAATTAATTTCAGTTTCATTTTCACTATGCCCAACTCAATTAATGTTAGCCGCCACTTTGTTATTCAGTCTCTGTTGGATTTTGGCGTTTAGCGTTCCCCGGAACAGCAGGGAAATTAATTGATTCACACCAAATTTCTCCTTTAACACAGAGACTTAATTACACTTTGGCGTTCAGCAACTACCACATGTTAAACACATTAATCTTTGACTGTATAGCAGACAAAAAGGTGCTAGATGTGGTGCAAGCTGAATGGTTCTGCAGACAGTTCCAGACCTCCTCCTGGCGTTTGATGAGACTCTCACGCTGCTCTAGAGTGGCCAGCAGCTCTGTGATGCGCAGCTGCAGGCTCCTGTCATTGGTGCGCTCTGTAGTGTGCTCAGTCTGGATCTTTATCAGCTGGGTCTGCAACACACATGCACACACACACACACACACACACACACACACGTTACCTCACACACACGGAGCCATGGTACACTTATACTGGGGGAACATTTATTCATTGACGCACACAGGCACGCAGGCACTTCATTCGTGAACATGTGGACACAAATGGCACTGGAAGTGCCCACTTGCACACACACTACATATACCCATTTAAAATCCCATCCGTACACAGACACTTACATCCATACACAAACACACATGCCTATGGCTGAGAGACACACTCAGTCAGCAATGCCTACAAATATCTCCTATCCTTTTTCATTCCAAACTCACAACGTCCTCACACAACAGGCCCCACACTTCACTATATCCCACACACACACACGATCACTAACATATACCTACACACACACAGACACAGACACACACACACACACACACACACACACACACATGCAGACTCACCCGGAGGGTCTGCAGCTCCTTGTCCTTTTCCTCTCTTAGGGAGGCAAGCATCTGGTTGTACTGGCGGGACAGCTCCTCAGTCTTGGCCTGCACAGTGGAACTACTGAGCTGACCAGCCAGCTGGAGCAGCAGGAGAGAGGAGGGGGGAGGAGGCACAGTGAAGAGGAGGAGAAAAGATAAAAAGAACAATGAGAGAAGATAGAGGGAAGAAAGAGGGAAAGATCTGAAACACACAGACAGCCAGGGAAGGGAAGAGAGGCTCCAGGTGGGCTGCTAATGACAGGTAAATTATCCAGATCACCCAGATCAGACCTGCTGGGGACGTTAGTGATGAGGAGCCTCTTCTAAAGGCCTCTGTGTTCCTCTGTTCATGGGCAGAGTAAGAGGTGCACAGAGCAAGATACACCACCTACTGTATGATCAATGACTTTGGATGCCACCTATCTGCTAAAGGAATATAAATGTATGTCTTTCACATACCACAGCATCATGTTCTCCTGTGTCCTGCAGCTCCTCCATCCAAACTGTTCTCCAGGCCTCGTTGGAGGCAATCTCAGCACTGCCTGTGAGCCCCACTAAGCCCTGGCCTTCTGGACATGTGACTGATCTGGGACCAGTTATGGTTCTTTCTTCTGATTCTGCCAATGCTGTGTACTCCTGAGATGAGCTGTGTCCATTTAATCCTACTTCTGTACAGATTTCACTGATCCTAACCCAGCTGTAGTTCCTACTGATCCTATTCTATATCTTCACTGTTATAGTTCCTACTGATGCTGGACCTGCTGGCATCTTCTGCTGCTACCGTACCTTCTGCCTCAGCATTTCGTTCTCCTGCTCCAGGGCCTTCTTCCTGCCCTCCAGCTCCTTAACGCGGAACTCGCGGCTTGAGTCACTGTTGCGGCTGCTGAGGAGCTGGGTCTCCAGGGTGCGCTGGGAGTTGTTAGTCTCCTTAAGGGTGACCTGCATGGAACATAAGACATAGAACACAGAAGTTAAGGAACACAGAAATTAAGAACATGAAACATACAATCAAATTAAACAGGTAAAACATCAGACAACAAAATGTGAGAGAGAATAAGGAATTGTTTACGTTTGCTTTTAGAATGCATCTCGGCTGATCCAATACAGCCAAAAATGTTGCTGACCACTTGAGTTAAAATCCACTGCTGCAATCATTACATTCTTCAAAACCCACATTGTCTGGGTGCATCAGAGGGCATTAGTGTTTACACAAATAAATATGTGGTCAAATGCGTCTCAGATCACCCCAGCAAGACGCTGGTGTGATCATATCCCAGTGCTCCTTGGTGGGTGTTTTCCCTTGCATTTAGAAGGGGCAACATGGAGAGGCCTGACTGGGGAGGGACCTGAGAGAGGCGTCACTGGCCGTGCTCCTGTACCTGTAGCTGCCGGTTGTTCTCTCTCAGACTCTCAATCAGGCGGTCGTACTGCAGGCCCTGGTCACACTTGAAGCTCAAATCCCTCTCCAGCTCCTCCTTTTCACTCTCCAGACGCTGCAGAGGAACACACACACGCATGCACACGCACCCACCCACACACGCACGCACGCGCACACACACGCAAGCACACATGCACACAGACAGAGAGAGGGCTGTCATTTTAGTGTTAATCTAAGACCACCCACCTGAGTAGGCCTGAATGGAAGCTAGTCTTCATTCTGTCAAAATACTCGTCTTGCATGACTTAACACTAAACATTACTGCCTTCATCTTCACACCCACCTAACCTAAGCAAAATTCAACTGTCCGCCCTGAGGCTGGTCAGAATAACACATACATCTGCCTCTGAACACAGCAGAATGTTTACAAAACTACAGGCTATCCTTTTATTCATTTATGTGTTTTTTTAAAGCCATTTCATCAATTTCATTATTAAAATTGATAGTAACAATCATATTCAATTTTAAACTCATCATAATTCCACCACTAATTCTATGTTTTATTTTAAATACAGCTGAAGTCTTAAAAGTGGCCTACCCAAACAGTGGGTGGCTTAAAAGCAGCCTTCAGCAGCAAAACACTCCATCTCTTGCGTGCCAAGCCACACCTTTACCATAGTCATTTTTCCAGTGAAATGATCTTGACTAATCAGTTTGGCTATCTGCCAAGCAGACACTTGTCCTCATGGTTTCTCTAAACTTGACCTATCTGATTGCCAGAGTAGGCCTACGCTAAGACCAATTCAATTCAATTTTAACACAGTTGGTGAGAGCTATATATGAATGGTTCTAAACATTTTCAACTCCACACTGGAAACAAGTTAGATCAATGCTCATTAGTCTAACTGAAATTCAGTGGAAAGCTTCCAAACCATCAAGAACACAGAGAATGTTGCGTAGCTACACCAGGCAGTTAAAATCCTGTCTCTGTGCTTCCTCTAAATATGTGACCCTCTCCACCACCCCCTGGTGGTAGTCAGGGTAGTCAGTGGTGGTGCACTCACCCGCAGGTCTTCCTGCATGTGCAGCAGCTCCTCCCGCAGGCTGCCGAAGGTGGTCAGGAGCAGGCGCATGGTCTTGTCTGCAGTCAGACGTGTCTGCGCGGGGACAGAGAGAGAGTAAGGACAGAGGAGGGAATGGCTGGAGGAGCCTGTTTGAGATCCCAGAGTCTGTGGACATGCAGACCTGGTGCTGGTGCTTCATGTACATAAGATTACATGTCAATGCTTTATTTTGTGATTTCATCAAATAAACAAATGTTGTTTCATATGATTCCACTGGCTTGCAACCAGGCCTCTATTTAAAAGGATTTTGCTGGCATGTTCAAGTAATTTTATCTTGCAGGCGAAACTGTATGTATCTTTAGAATCTTCAAACAGCTTACTTAAGTATGATGCCAAGGGGAACATATTCTAATGTATTTCCCTAAATAAAGACTACTTCAAGCACCCACCTGCAGCAGATAGCGGATCTGCTGTTTGGTGAGCTCTGACATGCCTTTGGGGATTAAGGCCTCCACCTCCTGCCTCTCGACCTGGTTGTTGGGTGTGTGTGTGTGAGAGAGAGAGAGAGAAATAGGGAGAAAGAGAGCATACTTAGCACATGAATGTGTAGCAAGAATCTGCATGCCAATGTAGTCCAGCAGGGGAGTGGGTTTCCAATTCGACTAAAGTTTTCAGATGTAAGGTTTTGAAATGTAAACATCATTACAAATTCAGAACTCCCAATAAGCCCTTACACCAGATTGGGGAAAATGCTTATGTTATGCAAGCTGGAGTTCTCCAAAAGATACTAGGATACTGTGATGTGAATAGATCTTCCCCAGTTTCTAACTGTTCAGGCAAAGATTGTAGAGATTGCAAGTGCAGACAGAGACTCTAGTGTGCGTCATAAGATGCAAGCAGGTGTGGTGTACTCACTGGGCAACACTGAACCCACTGGTTCTCATTGCACCCACACAATCCACCTCCACCTTTATCCTCACATGTTTCACTCGCCAACACACACACACAAACACACACACACACACACCAGCATATGAGAGAATGTCTATCTTCCCGAAACTGAACAAAGAGGGGAAAAAAATAAAAAATAAAAAACAACTCAAGAGAAGCTGGCAAGGCTGTGGGGCCACACCCTACCTTATAATCAATGGTGGAATCCAGGTGTTTCCTGTGAGGACAGCATGCCAGTACAGGAGTAAAGAGTAAAAAGAGCGGGAGAAAGAAGAAGAGAAAGAGAGAGAAACAGAGAGAAAGAGACAGGTTGTTTGTTATAGAAACACATTAAAAACAAGAGGTTGGTTGTTTACTTTGTAACTCCCAAGAACTATAAATCACAGGCTGAACTTGGTTCACTGCAATTCAACGCCTTTTTTTCAGTAGTGTGCCACTGTGGTAACTTCACTTAAACTCACAGCCCCAGATCAACACACAGCCCAAGGGTCAGGGAAACAGGTTTAGGGAGGTATGACACACACTACTAGCTTGCTTTGGGCTTCCATTACAAGCTTCATATTTTTTAGCATTATTTAATTTAAACAAGAGTTGGGAAGCTTAACTTGCTAGAGACATTGATTTTTTACTACCACAAACAGGTTTCTTATCGTAGTTCCTTATCTATGACCTGACCTCTATGACCTGACCTCCCTTTGGTTCAAATACTACCTCCACAGCCTAACTTCTCTGCCAGACTGTGAGGCGACATGATGTCAGTTGTCTGAGGGGAAGTTAAGACAGACTGCCCACCGTCCGCGGATCTTTGCCACATGCTCTGAGATGCAGGAGTGGATGTCACAGTTCTTGCGGTAGACTTCCGCCAGCAGCTCTCCAAAGAAGCGTGTGTCCAGCTTGGGTGTGGGCTCCGGCTCGGGCAGCTCAGTCTTTAGCTCCACCTGCGTAATCTTCTGCACCACTTTCTGCACCACCTCCTCCTGAAGAGAACACAGGACAGGAGCAGAGCAGAGCAATTAGCATATGTGTCCCCAGGGCATGGGGGTGCAACAAGAAAGAAATGACCAAATAAAGAGAGCATTTCATCTGAGAGACAAGATAGGCTAACAGGGAAAGGCACAGAAAGAAACATGAAGGGACAAACAGTGGAAATTAGGTAATTCATTAAATGAGTTGGAGTGAAATGTGAGATATTTATGGGCAATTGCATGGAAAGTGGACTCTTTGTTGCATCTATAACACCAGTAAAAAAAACAGGTATTTGTATGATGTGAATGATTACATGAGATTTGAGGATTTGCTGTGCTCAGCTGAATCACATATAAAGAATGTACAAAACATTGTATGTGTACATTGTACATGTCTAGACAATCAGCAGATTGTCAGTAGATTTCTGACTGACAGTTACACAAATGAAAGGGAATGAGGTGATCATCTCATCTTCTTAGCTCAAGATCCATGCTCTCCTTTCTCAGAAAATTCCAAACTCAATGACCTCAAGAAACATTAGCTTAACGTGCTCCACCAAGTGCTGCTGTTGAATTCCAACAAATACACACATGACCACACACGTGCACACAGACACAGACACAGACACACACACACACACACACACACACACACACACACACACACACACACACACACACACACACACACACACACACACACACACACACACACACACACACACACAAACACAGACCGAGAGTGAGAGACAGGAATAGCTACCAGAGGCAAACAGTGTGGGATGCCATGCTGTGACAGATTACACTGATAGCACAAGGTCAAAGTTCTGTGGAGTGTAAGTGTTTTTTTGTAATGCACTGTCACTTTCACCCATTGTGTGTTAAAGTACCACTGCCATCACTTATCAGCAGGCCCATCCCTGTCTAATGCTGATGTTCAAACAGGGAACTGAATACCTGTCTGTCAAGAGTCCTGCCCACCCCACTAAAGACAGGAGTCCCGTCCTGCTACTAATGCTGTGTAGACTCAGAGGCAGTTTGTTGACTAGCACATGGAATGCGCCATCAGTCATTCCTGTTGACATAACACAGTTCTCATACCATTTGTTCTAATATGTAAATGACTAACCACATGTAATGAATCCACTATGTCCCATGAGCAAACACACTGCAGGCAAGCATTTTCATATTGTCTATGTTACATGACAAGTTTGGAAACTGAAAAATGATATGCCACATGCACTGCAGGTGTCTGTGTGCTCTGCAAACTATACATGCACTTTATCACAGTTTGTGAGAGTCAGTCACATGTAATGTTTCTTGTTTTGACAAAAAAAGGACTCTCTTGCGCAGTAATCTACAGTGAATCGTTTCTTATAGATTTCTCCTAATGAAAAAAGTAATTTCCTGTTGGATTTGCCCTGACATTCTCCATTAATCCTACTGGACAAATTGACCGCCATGGGCATCGATGGCAGAGTGCACTCCTGGTTTGAATCCTATCTTACTGGACAGTCGTTCAATGTGTAATGGCAAAGACAGACATCCGCACATCACCAGCTCGCCACAGGAGTGCCCCAGGGATCTGTGCTGGGGTCCCTTCTCTTTGCCTTGCATACCACCTCGCTGGGCTCGATCATCCACTCCCATGGCTTCTCTTATCACTGCTCTTATCCTCCTGGCGACTCCACAGTAGCAACACGGATCTTGGACTATCTGATATATCTGCATGGATGAAAGGACATCATCTCCAACTAAATCTCTCCAGAACTGCTGGTCAAACAAACCAAAACTGAACTGTTGGTCAAACAAACCATACATCACATCAGCAACAAGATCGACTCCCTATCTGTTGCTCCCACCAAGGGAGAAAGAAATCTAGGTGTCATGATCGATGACCAACTGACCTTTGTGGGTCACGTTGCCTCTGTGGCTCGGTCGTGCTGTTTTTCCCTATTCAACATAAGGAAGATCAGGCCGTACCTAACCCAACATGCAACCCAGCTCCTGGTACAGACCCTGGTTATCTCTCACCTTGACTACTGTAATGCCCTCCTATCAGGTCTTCCAGCCTGTGCTGTGAGACCGCTACAGATGATCCAGAATGCAGCTGCATGTCTGGTTTTTAAACAGCCAAAAAGGGCGCATGTCACATCTCTGTTCATTGAACTTCCCTGGCCACCCTTAGCCGCTTACATCAAATTCAAGGCACTGATGATGGCCTACAGGGTGACTGATGGTTCTGCTCCTGTCTACCTGAATACTCTCATAAAGCCCTATGTCACCAGCCGACCACTGCGCTCCACCAAGGAACGTCATCTAGCATGGCCAACACCGTGCGCAGGTCAATCCAGGCTCTTCTCATGCGTTGTTCCACGCTGGTGGAATGACTTTCCAGGCGCTACCAGATCACCAGATGCCCTCTCCACCTTCAAGAAACTCTTGAAGAACCAGCTCTTCCAAGAATACCTCCTGGCTTGAATTCTGAATACCAGGAATGCACTTAACCTCTTATACTTAATCTCTCTTTTATACTGCACTTTTATTACACAATTGCACTTTCAACTTAAAATACTGCAAATTTTATGTTAGAAATACACACTCTTTGTTAGTTTCTTTCATTGTGTTGTAGCTTGAATGTTATGCTCTTTTGTAAGTCGCTTTGGATAAAAGCGTCTGCTAAATGCATGAACATAAATGTACATTTACATTTATGCATTTAGCAGACGCTTTTATCCAAAGCGACTTACAACTCATCAACTATCAATTGTTCCGGGCCAGTCTCCCCTAGAGCAACTTAGGGTTAAGTGCCTTGCTCAAGGGCACAACGGTGGCAGCCGGGATTCGAACCCACAACTTTTCAGGCTACTTACACCCTAGCCAGGTTCCTTAACCACTACGCTACCACCACCCCGTATGTAAATGTAAATGTAATAGTCGCATCAAAACATAGACTTCATCTCATCAGCAAAACTCCGGGGGCTGTCTGATCCTCCTTGATGTTCTCTCTAGCTCAGAGCTCTTCCTACAGGGCTGCACTTCAGGGGCTCCGCTCATGGTTCTGTGAGGTGTGTGAGGGCTGGGCCCTGTGTCTGGACTCAAAATAACACAAGCACTAGGAGCACTTTCAGCACTGCCATTGACACACTTCAACTCTGTGTGGCGTCTGGGCTCCTGATGTCTGACTTCATTTCAAAAACAACACTGCTATACTTCCATTCCCTCTTCAGGTATCAGCCTAAAATGGCAGATCCATTCTGCATGTGAGACACCTGGCCCCAGTGTGACCTATGAAAGAGTTTGAGGGTAAATTACAGGGTATGTTGTTGTCAGCTCAAGTATTTTGCAGTGTGGAAAGCACTAACCAACACCAATGTGTGGAAAATGTGGAAAGTAAGGGTATGACTGAACCATCGCACAGCGAGGTAATTAGGGGGCAGGTTGGCGATTTATCCAGCGCACCTCATCCTAAGGATGGCATCTACCAGAACAGAGACTTTTAGCTGCCAACTAGCCACCCACCAACACCACTTCCAACAGCTTCTCTAAGATCTCTCATCAAATGGTTTCAGCCATTCAGCAGGTTATGTGTTAATCTGGCTGCACACTAGAGCAGTGACATAACAAAAGGACCAGTAGCATCATTTTAGTGATGTGTCTGTGTGTTCTCCAAGATCTGATCCCTACCCTCATATTTATTATTGGGGCTCTTCTGAAGTACTGGGAGGTTCTGGTAACAGCAATATGAAAGGTTGCAGCAGTCTCCAGTAGACTCACATACAATGATTTGATGCAAGGGTGTGGCACAGCTGTTAGACAGGATTCCACTGCGGTTGTGCGTATGTGGTGTTGGTTACATACCACCTACCACGACAATTTTACCCCATTTAAACTTGACACATCCTGCACTTTGGTAAAAGCTTTGTCTCTGTGCCGCAAAGTGCTGGTAGCAGTAGGAGTATGTGTTTTGTACATCCATGAGAGAAAACATTTCCAACCTCAGTCCCAAACCCAAGGAGATTCTGCATGAAAAACCTTAGACTGAACTATCCCAATATGCAGTCACTGTCGCCACTGTAAATAATGTGAAAGACATAAAGGAACTGATTTGGGGTCAGGGTAAAAAGTTAGCTGAGCATCTCATATGTAGCAACAACTGGCTTGTCAACCTTCATATAATGAAAATTTAGAAAGAGTGTTTATATTGTATATAGTGTTGTATATATAGTATATACTGCAGCATGGTGAAAAGTATTGTTGTCCTTCTCTGTCAGCAGAGCTCATGGAGGTCTTTGTTTTGGGTGTGGGTGTGTAGAGTTGTCTTGTGGGGCGTGTCAGATGTGGGAACATTCTTTGCATGCTAACCCAGAGGACAGTGATTGTCAGATGGTTAGCACTTTGTGGATTAGCTGCCCAACTGCAGGAGTCTGACTCAATCAGTCCAATGCAAACAAACGAGTCTCATACACACACACGTACTCATGTGGAGGGAGGAAGCACCAAGGCCGAAAGGTGGCATTTCTGTGAGGCAAAAAATGTTCACGAGTAATTCAAACTCTTTCTGTGCCATTTGTATTAGTAGGATCTGGAAAAGCCAAACTACTACAAAAAGACTCCTCTGATCCATAAATGAGAAGTCTAAACTGGATAGGAACTGAGCCCCACAAAATCATTCTGAGCTGAACTGCAGCAAGCTGAGAGAAAGACAAGGGCAATAGGGGGTGCACCTAAAAAAATGGGAACCCCTGTCCCTTCATTGTAAGATTTAAACAACTTCTTTCATTGGAGCAAGTTTTCAACACCATAGGGGGTGTACCTAAAATAATGATGAATGACAGAGTGTCAGAGAGAAAAGTCTAGAATTTACACAATATGAATATTATGCAAAATACTAGATATTCAAATTATTTGTGTGGTTTTCTATTTTGCTGATACAAAATACAGTGAGAAATGTTTGTGGTTATCACCAAATTAGCTGATAACAATTAGCTGGTAAAACTTTAAGACATTTTCTATACATCACACATCACCACAAAAACAATAACAGGGAGAGGAAATAAATTGTATTTTACTTGGTTAGGATGATCAAAAAGTTAGATTTGTAAGAACAACCCTGGAACAATTCTACAGTTTGTTCCTTCATGCAACAGTCCAAAAGTATCCTCCATCAGCTTGGAGAGCATCAGCTCCTCAGGGCCACTTGTGTGATTCAAACAGCTCAAGTTAGAGTTACCCATACAGGCCTGCCGTAATTGGTGAGGCCTTTATCTCTCTGAGAGCTTTTTTCTTTTCAGGAATCCCAGCCAGTCAGTCACTAGGATCTTTTTGCATGCTGCTGGCTTCAATTCAAGTGGCAGCCGATTTCCTCACAGGTCGTGGGAAACTGTCCATTTGATCATATTAAAGAGTTCCACAAAACCCTCGAAATATGTCTGTCACGTGACACATCCCCATCAAAGCCTCATCTTCCAGTCTTCATGAGGCAACAATGGGGCAGTCTGTGCACCTGAGAGCCCAGAAGTGGGTCACTCCACTGGGCAGAGGGCCGATCACGTAACACAACAGGAGAAGAGAACCCCCTATGTGCACTGGCCTGAATGCACACACTGCAAGATCTCAGCTTTCATACAGCCAAGAGGGACACACAGACAGCATGAGACAGAATGAGGCAAGCAACCATTTGCTGCTATTACCTCACAGTCCGTGTATATTCTGTAACAGGTTACACAACTTGTTTCTACGGTTTAAAAGAAGCCTTTCATCTTAAGACACTATATGGGCCAATAATGGCTATAAAAATAGACAATCGTGTTAATTTTACTATCACGGATGTTTTAACAGATTAGATACTGGGCAATGGGCAGATCCTGCATATTTTCTTCATTTTAATAGAGCAGTGTCAACACCAGTAAGCCTTACCCATGGGCACCTGCAGTCTACCACTGAATAGCAGGATCCTCTAAGTACCACAGTAGGATGACTAGCTACTGGATCAGAAATAGACCTATTCTCATTGAGTGGTATCAAACCGTACTAAACTTCTCCAAATAAAGGAACAATCCAGTGTGAACCAATCAGTTTCCCACAAACAGCACTCAGTGACCTCAAACAATGGATTTCTCCTTTAAACGTTTGTCAAAATCCAGTTAGTGCAACTGGCCAGTGCCAGTGCAGGCCTTTGGTCCTCATTTCAGCAATTAGCTCCTTTCACCAGTTAGCAAACCAAAGTGACTCTGCTCTCTCATAGATCCCCACCCAAGTCCTTATCAAGGAGGTGGAGTCACGTCTTTAAGATGGGACAGGCTTTGGCACTGCTCCATAAGGTGTGAGCTTAATGGCTGACACTACCAATGACTCCATGAACACTCACTCTACAGACTTCTCAGACAATCAAGTGATTCAAGATTCAAGTTGAAGTGTTTTGTGGACGGCAAATATCTGATTTACAGTGTCATGGTGAAGGGAGTGAGTCCATCAGCAGAAATGAAAGTGGCTCTGTGACTTGGTCCCTAATCGCTATTTGAAAGGGGTCAAGAATGAGGCGCAGCACAGTGACTGACAGATCTTTCCAATGTGCCTTTTTCTGTCCCACACAACACTGCCCAGTTGGTGGGCTGTTCCAACATGTAAATGGAAACAGATGTTGCTTCCTCTCTAATCTCCCAGTGGTTAGAGAAACACCTGCAGGCGATTGAGGGGTAGTCTGCTAATTTTGTACAGTCTAGGATGCAAATTTTGCTTTGTATCCAGTTTGTCTTTTTAGTCAGTTGTGCACGAGAGTAAAGCAAAATACTACACTAGTGCTGTTTACCTTGACCTGTTTAACTATTCAAATCAGTTAGTGAGCCACTGTCCTTCAGAAGCTTGTCTGTCACACAAGGACATGTAAAAGTGGACCAACGTGAACGGGCTCAGTCAGTGAAGCCCCACAGGCAATATTCCCTCCACTGTGCTGTTCGTCTTTCTATGGGTGTATGCATGCATGTTTAAAACAGTATGGCAGAGACTAGTGCTGTACTAATATTCACTACACAAAAATGGCCTTAACCTATTCGAAGGCTGCTGGAAAAAATCAAATCTTATATACATCTGTCAAACACGTGTGATATCTCAAATTTCACAAGTAGGCCGAAACTTCCCCAAACAATGTGATCTGGGCTGCCCAAACAGGCAAAGTGATTGAAATCATAGCTTCAATGTCTAATGTGTTCTTATGTTATGTTGTTAGGCACCTATATAGGATTAAGCCAGGCAACTTGAACTTTATTAGCTGTTAGTTGTTTCTTTTATTTATTTATTTACCATTATAGGGAATAAGGCTAAGTAGAAATTTCTGTGTATCTTGACACTAACCTGACAACCCTGTCATTTGAAACACCCCATCCACACATGAACTGCAGCACTAACAGACATGGTTTGACAATTCAAAGGGGACTTTGACAAGTGACTGTGGTCCACAAAGACAATCTAAGCACACCTCATCACACCCCAGCAGACAAGCATAGGCCAGAACATACTTTTGCCATCATCCTTTTTAAGCATACAGCCTACACAAGGCTAGATTTGCAACTGTCCTCTAACTACTACTGAGTCTCCCATGAGACTCAAATAGGCTGAATGGAGTCGAGTGAGTCCTGTGTGTGCTGTTTGTCTTCTGCCATGCAGTGCTGGAGAGAGAACAAGGGCATGAGGGTTGGGAGAGAGTTCACCTCTCGGTGGCTGCTATGGCACTCAGGTATGAATCCACATATTCTAGTCATGACATCTCCGTGGTCCAAGTTTATCCATACGACTGGCAGAAATAAAACAAGATCAAGGCCAATAAAAAAGGCAATTTAGCAGAAGTAATGCTGACAGCTACTGTTTCTTACACCGGCCCTCAGCCCCCGGGCAACTGTTCACTCTCTTCAACCTCCTCAAGTCTTTTGTTACACAGCACAGCCACTTTCACATTCTGTCACAATTCTACCATTACTGTATTGCTAAGATATTATCTCCAGTGAACTATGACCTCTTCATTCCAGGAGACTGTAGCACTCAGGGAGATAGAGACTTCACCTAGACTGACAAGATACTCACTGTTAACTGACGCTTATGCAAAGTCAAAGTCAGGCTTTGAAACATCACATCACAATTATTGGCGTTGGTTCAGAGAAAACATTGACTCTTGCACAAACATGCACTGAGTGCATTTTACTACAGAGTCTCACATGCCGCAACCTGACCTAATGATGCTGGAGCAATGAAAGGGTGCAGTGGGATAATTTCGGAGTGGTATTTATTAATGGGCGAGGACAGGGAGTGTGTGGGAGAGGCACCCTCACACCTCTGTGTCACAGTCTACCTGTCTGGCAGACACACATATGAGTTCCCTTAGTCCACTGCAAAGAAAACTTACTTAGCAGAGTCTTCTGGGGTACTGACAAAAACATCCGTAGCCTACTGCCTCAATCTTCAAACAAAAAAGAATGAATGGCTGATTAATGAATCGCTATAATGTGGTAAAGGTGTGACGAGTGAGCTCTGTCAGGTTCTCAAGCATGAGCATGACACACCCTCCCCACACCTACTTGGTCGCTCTCTGTACCCAATGACGTGTGCATGTGTGAGTTCGCTGGTGCAAAACACACAGACACACACACACACACAGTGTGATTTCTCAACCCATTTTACTAGCTGCAGGGATAAATACTATGTTAGTACATTTATGCTGGGAATTCAATCATTTTTTAACTAAAGCCCTTCCTACTGTCCTCAAAGACAAGATGAACTCATAGATAGCTGTGAGCATAAAGTCCCTGTCACTGAAAGTTACCAGAGGGAGAGTGTGACAGAATATATTGTGTATCTGTGTGGGTGTGTGAAAGAGTGGAAGTAATAAGAACACAGGATATGATTTACACCATGGTTCTTCTATTCCATACTGGAAAACACATATATGGGAAAGTGCACTGCTACTGTAAGGGGTGTGTGCAAAGATGTGTCCTTCCCTGAGACTGCAGAGAGACAGCCTGAAATGCAGTACATGTTTGAGCACAAGTGTACATAAATGTGAATGTATATGATCACTTGCTTACTTGCAGTTTACCAAACCACTATGGACTAACAGAACATGTCAGTACTTGCCAAAAAGCCTTGGAAAAGTCAGTGAATGTGGATAGTGGATGTGCTTGTGTGAGAATGCGTTGAATGAGTCTGAATGAATACCTCTTGATGGATTGGCTCTGGGGTCTTGGTGGGACTGGACGCCTGGCTGAAAACAGAGGGAGCATTTCCATTCTCCACCTATGAAAAAAAGAGTACATGGATAGAGACAGTCTTCCCCTCCCTATACTAATTTTGAGTTTATTCTCATCCATAGGCTATCTCATTGTTAACTGACGCTTCTGATCAAGCAAGATACTATCTCCTGTGCCAACGAGACATCTGCATTCAATCAAGGACAAGATATCAAATGCCCGCACTTGATTAGGCCAAGTTTAACCTAGGCTGCCTTTCAGGTTTGATTAGCTAAATACAGTTCAATTATCCTAGGTACAAAATAAAACTCTTCACAAAATGGCCCACATGAACATTTAGACTCACCTCTACCTCCTCCACACTGCCGACGCTGACTCTCTGTACGCCGACATTCTGCAAGTACACAGGTGTCACAACCTGTGGCATAACTTGCGGCATAACTTGCGGCATGACGCGCGCAGCTTGGTTGACCACCATGTATGAATCGGCCCTTTGAACTGGGACCAGGTAACGCACGCCACCATAAACTGCATTTGCGTCGACGGTACCATTGATGTACTGTACCGGTACTTGAGATGCAGGAGAGGACAAGTTCACGGTCCTATAAGTTGTGCCCTCACCGGGAGACAGAAGCGTCCCTGTAACATTTGGTTCCGAAGCAACGCTGAGTGTGCGGTACGTCGTGGAAGTTTGAGAGTAAGGTAGCGTCATCTCCGCAAGAGGCTGAGTTCAGTGCTGTTCTTTTTCAGGGCCTCTCTCCGACTGACCACATATATTATGCTAAATAGTTCGAGATGGAATCACGAGAAAATGCGGTGTACAGTAGGGATTGAAAAGTCTGCGTCAGTGTTGTTCTACCCTACGCTACTTCCTTGAAAAATGCGCAGCCCAGTGAACTCAATATGCAAATATATCCAAAGGACACACCTACTGCCCAGTCTGAGCGCAGAGGCACAAGAACGCTGTTAAGAATCAAGAATGCCGCTTTAGCCAAGACGATGCACTTCAGTATCCCGCCGCCTTTGTGTTTGCGCATGTAAACACCTGTATAACCGCTCAAACTCCGCGATGAGGCGTTCTAGAGTTTTTCACTAAACTCGTGGGCAATAATCAAAATCGCAGGGGCGTAATATGAAGACATTCTTTCTCACAGAAAATCCAACCCACGGCAAAGTTTTACAGATTTTTATTTTACGGATGCACAGTTCAATATAAACCCATAGACTAATAGATCTTACTGAAATAGTTCATTTGAAATCACTTAGTCGGGCAAAATTAAAAAAAGAATAGGACAAACGTCACAAATGCAAATGACCAAGACAACTGTTAGCTGACCCATTTCAGTTTGAGTATTTTTTTGAGTAATTAATTTGGGGATGAATATGCAAGGAAGGCTAAATAAGGATCTGAATGGAGTGGAATGGTATCAGTGTTACAAAATGTTTATTCTTATGGTTATATAGTTACACAGAAAAAGAGAAAAAGAAAGAATTAAGCCCCCTGCAAAGTCTTTCACAGGGAAATAAGGGGAAAACATTTCAGGCACATGCCATCCATTTCTCCTGTGCTTGACACAGGATATAGCCTACTATACAAATAAACTCACTTAACACTTCTGTTCAAGCCACTGTTCCAGGGACTGAATGGCTCACTGGCAAGTCCTCCAAAGACCCATACTTTAAAGAGATGACCAAGTGATCCCATCCATCAGCTGATTCTGAATCAGTGGTGACACGCGAGTCTCTCAACAGCAAGCAAAACAGCAACAAAGTTTTGCAAGTTCAGTAGATGTACTGACATAGTAGCTTTCACAAGATATTATCCAATATAAGTAGATTAATTGTGTAATATCTGATGAAACTTGAAAGTAGGAATAAATAATAAATAATTATGATTGGGAGAACATTTTACTTTTCTTTGATATCCTTGATAGGATAACCACGTGACAATCACACGTTTGATCATCATAATCAACACAGATTATTTCTCTCAGCAGATGCAGCATGGTGAGACATCACTGTCAGAATAACGCATCATGCACAAGTATGCTAAAAACACAATATGAAATGAACTTATTTCAGCAAATAAATCGACTACTGTACAACACCAACACATGAGTGTCTCTTGGCTTTGGCTGCACATCAGAACTGAAAAAGTGGAAACATATCAATAATGAGAGTCTGGGGAAAAAAAAGCGCAAACAGTCTGTCCAAATTATTTTCCATTACATACAACTCATTTCAGTGTCTGCTCCTTTTTCCCCCTCATAAAAAGAAACTACACAAAGGAATATGAGCATAACTATGGCAGAAATATATTTGCAGACAAAAAGTAGAATGTGTGAATGAGAAATGGTGTTGCAAGTTGCGACATTCTAGTCTATCAGTGCAAGAAAAGTAACAGTGTACTTCCATAAGCTATGTCTGATCCAATATATGTATGTATTACATGTCTAAATCTTAAAGTGGATTTAAAAATGATGAATCGTTTGAAAAAGGCATTTTCTCCAACATGATGCTATTTACAACACACACACACACACACACACACACACACACACTTCCCATTAAAAATAAAACTCTGCAAGCACACCTCAGTCTAGGAAACCATCTAAAAAGCCTAACCCTGGTCCTCACCAAGGGTGGTGGTGGTAACAGATAAAGCATCGTATTGCAAACCAATGTGATGACAAAGCTCAACAAGTCTCATCTTTAAATCCCAAACGCTCTAGTTGCCACGCTACCATTTTAACCAGTGCCTCTAGGATTTCACGGGCCTTTCTGAGAAAATTGCAGCTGATGTTGCTGTTTTTTGAGGGGGAGGGTGGGGGGTAGATGCATATTTGATAGGCAGGTCAGCAGAGCAAAAGCGTAGGCCTGCGGTTTGTCGCAACTGTTTTTGCTGGTAGGCTACACGTGAGGGGTTAATTTTAATGACACAAAACAAGGGGTGAGTGTGGTGGCACTTTGCTGCTGCGTATTACATGCAAGCGACACCTGTGAAACTTCGTGAGAAACAGATGAGAAAACTGCAATAAAGTTGCTGCGATTGGTCAAAATTGCAAGGTTGGACTGAATTTGTGAAGACTGCTAGAATTTGAATTAAGGGTTTCGATCGCAACACTGTGAAATCCTGGAGGGTCTGTATAACTAAGTTGGTAGGCCAAGAGCACTCTGGGCCAGGCAGGTTGATTATAGCCATGCTCAGAGCTATATGGGCAGCAGCAAGTCCATCTACAGGGCAAGAGGGCTACCATGGATGTCCATCCAGATATTTCTGCAAAAGCACAACACTATAAGGCCCTGGTTAACCTCAATCCCCAATCCATCCCTGTGCTGGGCAAGAGGCTACTGGAGCCATTACTCCCACGCTCCAGGCAGGACTATGCATATGGACTTACTGCGGTTGGTGGGACTCAACAGTATGATACAGGTCTTCTCTTCCCAGTGAGCTAACTAAGAGCTCCAAAAATACTGCTAACTAGCTCGCAGAAACACCAGGCCAGCTGGCAAAGTTGACCCTTTGAAATGAGTGGAAGACTACACCTTATCTGCTGATGAGAAGGAGAAGACACACTTCAACCATGCCAGATACCTTCACAGCAACAGACTGCCTGCAATCTCAGTTCACAGCTCTTCTCTTATCCATCATGGAACAGCGCAACTCTGTCAGAACTCAGTAACTTTTATAAAGATTTGGGAATAACATGGGAATAACTCAGGGATTTGGGAATAACTCAGGGATTTCTTGTTCTAGGGCACAGAAACTACTTGGTAGTGTAACAGCTCAGTTGGCCAACTGTCCAAATACAAGCTTCACATGGTACCTGTGAGTGAGCATCACCATGTAAATGTACATCAAGTAAGCAAGGACTTACTATCATTGAGAAGCAACAGAGAAAGCCATAACGCTATAACACAAACACATCAAAGCCTTTGGAAAAAGATAAGCCTTACTCCTACAATGGCTATTTGAAATAAATTCACATACAGCCAATCTGATCAAATGTTGCAAACTTCTGTTGCGCTTAGCGAACACCAAGGCAGGCTTACACTATAAGCTACAGTTAAGCATTCCTGCAACAAAACCAGAAATGACATATTAAGAAAAATAATTATATATATTCAAGTTCATCAAAGTGATCCAGATTATCCCTTCACAAAGTTGTCACAATCTTTTAGTAAAAGCCAACATAAGCTTTCAGGAGCTGTACAGTTCTAGACAGTTTTCATTTCTTAGGTGGCTCCTGACTTTAATGGGGAAATGCTTCATTACAGTTATACTATTGAGTGACAGCCATCCAATGGCTCTGTTGCCCACATGCAGTTTAAATCTACTTAAGGAACACAAACTATGAGGAGAACCAAGCAGTGTGCCCAGTCATGCAAACATAGGTGAGCTTCTGCAGTCCAGCTCACACAGATCAATCAGATGCAGTGTCCACTGGGATGAAAATCCAACTCTTCAGGGATTTATTTGGCTAAGTGAGCATTTTCATGTTCAAGTATTTCCATGCATGTGCTCGTTGCCAGAGGAAACCGGCTCAGTAAACCAAACTGGCAGTAATCACATTAATTTCTTGAAAAATAGTCCAGTATTTAATACTTAAGCTATGATTCTCCTGTCAGAGTACCAACAAACTCCACTGACCACTCAATGAACTTCACATTTTTGCAAATGAACGGTTAAGGTGTTTTAGAAAAAGCTTGCTTTGAAGTCTATTGTGTAAATGGGAGGTGGTCTTCTCTACTGCAACGACTGCAAATTCTCAAAATAGAAGTTTTTTCCATTTTAACTATCGTATTTTTTCGTAAACAAAAACAAGAAAACAAGAAAAACAAGGCTTTAAGTGTAAAATACCGGACTATCCCTTTGACAAATATGGAGACAGGCATTAAGGGTGCAATAGGCAGCACTGGAATTTGAAATGTGGATTTGAAAGTTGAGATCTGTTAAAGCAGAAGTAGTGAATGGAAGACTTATGAAAGACCAAGACACAATCAGAGCATCTGGACTCTTTTACCAGGCACAAGGCAGCACATGTTCACAAACTACCAATTCACCTAAACAACTGGTTTACATACCAATAGTTTCTCCAATTAAAAAAGCTACCTTGAGGCATTTACTTAACTCCAACTGTATATCACTGCTGCCTGTTGTATTTTACACCTGCAAATATCTTAAAGCTTCCAGTGTAGCATCTGAGCGCTTTGTGCAGGTATCTACCCAAAGCAGAACAGGGACCACTGACACATCACAATAGAGAGTGTGTGTGTGCGCGCGTGCATTATTCTTCAGTGACATCACTGCCACTCACCTCAATACGCATACCCTCACACAGCTCCATTTTCCAAGAACTGCCACCAACACTTAAAGAAATGGAGGTAAAGTAAAAACTATTGCTTAATTCATGAATAAAAACAATAAAATTCCCAATGTGGCAGAAGTTTTCCACCTACTATATATTAACCAGCTTGGCCCAAAAGGACCAACACTTCTTAGCTGCCAGGGAGGGGGGGGGTTGAAATGAAAATGACGTCACAATGTCGAAAGGAGCGAATGGGCATTATGAAATGGTACAATAAATAAATAAATAAAAACAAACAAAAAAGAAGCTGTGCATAAACATTCAAATAATCCTTAAATAATTTGCACCACACATATACACGTGTGTGTAGGGAGTGATTGTGAATGCACGGGAGCCAGGAGGAGTGGGGTCACATCCCACTCGGGGGGTTCAGCTGATTGGCTATAAGGGAAGCTTCTTCAGCTGCTCGTACGTGATGAAAAACTGAGGAAAGGTCAAGGAAGATCCATGAATTCCAACACATTTCATTCATCTCTGAAGTACTCTACTTTTATTTGCTGCCCTCTAGTGTCAAAACTAAGAACTACTGTTAATCCTGTTAATAGTTAACTTGCCATAAAAGGCACTGGTACCTGTTTATTTTCTGACAAATAATTAACACTCTCATGCATGATATCTAAAAGCTTACATCAAAGCAAGTAACTTCTACCCAGTCCTCTCAAGTCTCTCTTCCTGATCTGTGCTGAAAAGGATACAATGATGTTCCAGGGCCCCAAACGAAGCCAGTTGGGCCAGAAGCCCTTGTAGAGGGCAAAGAAGCCCTCACCTCTCCAGGTTTGCATGACGCCGTCCAGAGTGCCTTTGTAGAGAGGGTTGCCTGCAAGCACCCGCTGGTTCATCATCCGCGTCCGCACCACATCCACCGGATTGGATGCTAGCGCCCCCGCCAGGCCACACGTAAAACTGGAGCTGCACACAGCCAAAGGAGACAGGAGTGTGTTAGTGGGCCACAGAGAGTGAGCTGAAGAACTACAGGGAGTAAATAAAACAGCAAGAAATACCTCTCCAGTACAAGAGATTACCATTCTTGTCTAAACAAACACATGATCTGTGATGATGTGAACACTTTAACACACAAAGCTCTTTGGACATATTAAAGTACACTATCCTTTTCAAATTTATTTAGCTAACGTATGATCATGTAAAAGACAGATGCACTATGTGCTTCTGTGGTCAGGGACAGAGCACCCAAAAAAAAAAAAAAAAAAAAAAAAAAAAAAAAAAGAGAAATCGATATCATCAATTTCCTCGCAGAAGACAGAAGACAGCTTGTTCATATGCTTATGTTTTTGAACTGGTGTGATGGCCATCTGATGCTTGCCAGATTAGAACTCCCAAAACTCCATGCTCTATTATTTTAATAGGGCAACACAACTGACCAGACAGAACTGATGTAGTTGAATGCAGGTAACTACTTCTGCTTAACTTCTGCTTGTGTGTTACACTGATACCTTTAACTGTAATCTATATAAACTTTTCTCCAGGAGGAGCATGCCCCTGGAGTCTGAAGGGTCCAACCAAGCACCCAGAACATTGCGGAAAAAACGTTTCTATTTACTTACATGAAATGTGTGAGGATGGTGTCACCCATCATTCCTGAACCAATGAGGTGCTTCTTTGTGATGTCGTATACTGGTAACTCCACCCCAACAACAATGGCTGCTCGCTGTGCTGTAGGGATCACGCCCTAAGATCAGACAAAATGAGTCTCAGTTACTGGAATAAAAACCAATCACTCGATCAGGTATCAAAATTCAGACAGGACTAATATTCCCTTAAACGGGCCATTATCCTAAATGTGACACTCCTCTATATAAAAATACACATATCAAAACAAGGTTTGAAATGTGGGCATGTCAAGGATAGCTGATTAGAGGACCAAGCGTTGGAAGCAGACCGGTAGGGCTTTATATTATTAACCTTTTGAAATGTCTGGATGGAAGAAGGTGAAAGAGCAGGACTGGCACTTACCCTCCACAGGCCGCGGGTGCCCTCTGTCTGGTAGATGTTCATGAAGTTGGCCATCATGCTGCCCTGGAGCAGACTGCCCTGTGCTTGCATGCGAATCTGAGGAAAGGAGAGGAGATCTGTATAGAACACTGAACCTTCAGATAGCAGATCTTTTCCATGCATTGAGTTGACTGTGGCGGACCACCGTTATCTTTTGTTTGTGTTACTTTTAATCTGGTTCGTTGTTGTATATTTATCAAATATCAAGGGAAAAAATCATATATACCTCAAAAAAAAAATCCAATGTCAGGGGAAAAAAATATCTGGCAATCACTGCCAGACATTAATGAGCATGTTTGAGGAAAAAAAACAACTAGCTTGTTTAATATTTAGTCTATTAACTAGCTATTAATAGAGAATTAAGTAACTAAAAGGCTGTTTCGACCAGGCGGTATGACTTGGTTTATCATGATTAAATACACAGTTGGTGCCGTTTCAACCTCTACATTTTGAAACCATACACAAAATAAGCCCCATGACCCATGTCATACCACTTTTGGTTCTCATATATCGGAGTGGTAAGCCGTACCACACACAACGGAAGGACGCCGAGAGGGTGGAGCGAGACCAGATTTCACCCAGTAAAGACCACTGTTTGGGCGCCAGAAATGTGTCATCAACACAAGAATAAAGAACTTTACAAGGGTTTTTTTATGATTATTGCTGGCCCACACTTCACCCAATGATTAAGTGTGAGGTTGGTTGGCGAAACCGGTTGTCCTGCTGTCCTGATCCGATCCACCCTGCCCGGTGGATCGAATAGAGAGAATAGCAAACCAAAAGCTAACATGAACTGAATGAGGTCCAGAAACTCAATTCAGTTTAATTTCATCTTCTTTGGCCCCATTCAATTAGTCAGCTACCGGTACACTATTCAATTTTGTGCCAAATTCTCTTGCTCTTTTTCCTATCGACAGCACTCAGTGACCTCAAATACCAGGGCTATAGGTTGAACTAGTCCTTAATATTGCTTTAAGCCTACAGGACCAAGCACATGTAATATCCGCAATTCAACACCAGCACATTAACATGATGCTTATGCACAGCCATGCACTAATGACTGCTTGATCAACCAATAATCGATTACGAAGAGTTGACAAGTACCTTCAGCACATCTGTGGGGTTGGCCAATGAAGATGACAAGACTCCTGACACCACTCCACAGAAGACGTTGATGACCATGGTTTCATCTGGGAACAGAAACATTGGGAGTCATCAGAAACTGGGTGTACTGTATCCAGACCAGATGACAAGGCAAAGCACAGAGCTAAAGGGAGTAAGTGCTTTATCATTGAACAGACTACCATTCTGCTGATTGGAGGAAATGAATGTAATTGTATACTACACATGCACTATTCAATTTTTGACTTTGTTACAGATATGTGAGCGAGGAAAATAGATAGAAATATTGATATCACTTTCTACCAAAAATGCCTCGGAGTAATTTTCCTCAAGTGATATGTGTACATAGCTCAGGCACTACAATTACTGCAGGCGAGACTAAAATTTAACCCTTAAATAACTGTTGCCTCTACATTTATCTTAAAAGTGAAATGGGAGGCACTTTGAGCAGTTGATATGGAAGAGTTACAGGGGTTGTTTGAGAACAAACAAAAATAGACAGTTAGTTCTGTGGTTAAAACCTAAAACCTAATAGTCAGACACAGGATTTCAGACAAGGAGGGAAGGAGATGAAAGGAATATACAAAACGAATCGAGTTTAGGAACAATAGTTACAGTGATCCTTGATCAATGTGTGACCAATAGCGGTCGTCCCAAGCCCCGTTCAATTTTGGTAGGAGTAGAGGCGGACGAATCCGCGCCAACCAGCAGGCCAAAACCACAGCCTGTATCAAAATAAGCATTCAAAACACAGTGGCAGAAACCCAGCAAGGCATGCAGACTGAAAAAGTCAAAATAAATCAAAATAGATTTCACTTCCCTATGAAGTCAATGACATCACAAACACACGCTTGCTGCATCATCCCCTCTCTCATATCAGATCCAGATAATGCCATTTGAGTCATACTCCCTGTGGTAAAACCAGAGGGTGTAATGGACGTAGCCTTTAGGGCGCCAGGTGTACCAACCATGGCTAACACACACACACACACACTCAAAACGCTTGAGCTCACACACTCCGGGTTCTTTTCTCCTGTTTGGACATCACATTAGTTACAGTGGCTGCTCTATTTGCAGGATACAAGCCAGCAGATAAGGTATCCCACCATCATACACACCCAGGCGCACATACACAAAAATAAACCCTCAATTGGAAAACAGAGCCAAACAGGGCCATAAAAGGCAGTACACTACACCATTTTTGTTACTGGCATGGTCAATGGGATTAGTGTGCTTATCATGCACTGTGACACACACATTCTTCTGAAGCAGCCGTGGCACACTGGGTAAGGAGTTGGGCACAAAATGTGCCAAAATTAGACTTTACATTCTCAAAACTTTTGGCCATGACAGTACACTCTGACTGGATTAACTTGCTCCCTTCATAACTTAAGGTCTTCTACGTGTAATTTTATTTGCTTAATGTTGCTGAATGTTGAATCGTTTACAAAACTGACCAATTGACAATATTTATATCATTTTCATGGCAATATTTACTGTATAACCAAGTACATAAGTTCTGAAAACAGCAGAGTATTTACAAAATACTACTACTTTACCAAATAGCAGGGAAACACAAAACACACTGTGTAAACAACACTAATATTCAGTGAAGCTGACTCACTGAATGTGCTTTTATTTTAGCTAAAACTTCTAAAATGCAACATTATAGAAGAAATAAAAGAACACAAGATCTGAAGTTAGGACCAAGGTCAGACACCAAAAGTACTCAGGCCTACATGCTTATCCCCATGTCACAAGTTCCACTGCTTTCTATACTGTATAACCTCCACTCCTCCCATCACCGCATTAGCCTGGGCAGCAGTGGGGCCAGCATGGGCTTGGGTCTCATTTGAGCAGAGCAGAACTCACACAAGCATGTTTCCCCTGTTAGAAAAGGCTATTTGAAAAGGGTAAAAAAATCTGCTCTTTATCGCACACAAGAAGGTTGACATGCACAACTAGCGCCGTTACTTAGTACCGTGGTGCATTTTCTTCAAGAACATGAACTTTCCAGAAAACAGCAGATTTGCAATACAATTCAACACAATTTAGTCAACAACTCCCTCCAAAAGCAAGAATATCTGGAGGGTAGGTGGTTAAATGATAAACTTGGCAAATGCAATGCAGCCTGCCTTAGGACTCTGTGAGCTCACCTTCAGGACGGCTGACAAACAGCTTCTTCAATGTGTTGTAGGTGCCAATCTTAATGGTCCCATATGATGCCTGGCGCAGGAGGGCTGGGGAGATCCTAAAGGTGAAGACAAAGGGGAGAAAGCTGCTCAGACTCACATCTAAATAAAAGACAACTGAAATTCCTGAGAGGTCTAGAGTTAACCTAGTTATTCTTGCTGAATTTAGCCTTGACTTAGTTTTACAAGAGAAATCACATAAGTTACCGTGGGCATTTATTCTTTACAGCTAGCCAGCTCCTAACCACGCAGCCACAGGGTCCAATAGTCTGCTGGAGCAGTTGATAGCGGAGGAAGCGGAGGGCCCATTTGCAGGTATTTTCAGTGACAAAGGGAACGTAAAGCCATAGTCATGTTCTTTCCGTGGTGTCCTTTTTCCCAAATTAGACCTACTACGTGCCTAGAAGAGGACTTCCTTCTAAGCCTCAAACTACTGTTTATGCTTGCCAACCATAGTCTAATTTGCACTAACACAGTCTTTATACAGGAGAAAAATATTTTAGCCATATCAGACATCTTACATACTGACGTTTCAGTGTCTTGCTTGCATCCATATTTTATCAGTGCCAAATCAGGTTTATTTTGCTGCAGAAACAATGAACATGAAGTCAAATGTAATCAAATCAGTGGAGCCTCTCCACACACAGAATATGGTACTGAGGTATCGTGACTCAAATAAACCCTTATCCTGGTTTTGAGAAGTCGAATATAGGTGTTGTGATCCAAAAAAAAAACTAAACAAAAAACAAGATACTGTACTACACAACCTAAACATCTTATCACAATTTTGGACAGTTGCTGATGAAGATTTTAGAGTGGTGCGATGCGAGATGCATTGCTGATTAGAACCACACACAATCAAGTAGCGCTCTTTACATGTAGAATACCAGGTGAGAACACTGCAACAGAACACTATAATCAGTAACCGAAATACTAGTAATCAGCATGTAAACAGGGATATTAACAACCATACAAGGTTTCTCTGTGATCATGCAAACACCACGATAAGCCCATATTCATGGCACTGCCGGGTATGCAAATGCAGCCATTGCACTTATATGCCATTCCCTGCAGACACTGATGACCATCAGAAACTGAAACGAAGATGAGCACAGGAGCAGGGAACAGAAACTCAGTTTCAGCAAGAATGGCTGACACAAGAAGAGATGGGCAAGGATTTAACAGCATATTAGTTTCTGCTATGTCCTCCAAGCTTTTTTTAGTAGGTTTCTTAGAGGGGCACTTCGCCAGATGTCATTTGCTGGCTACTGCTATACACTTAACACAGCCATGGCAAAACCACTCATGCAAATAAATACATAAATCAATCAATCAGTCATTACAGGAAAAATGCCACCTTCCTAGGGCATGTCTGGTAAGTGTTTAGTGCAGCCAAGCAAGGTCAGCTAAAGAGAAAGGCCCTCTGAGCTGATTGGCATTTCTGCCACGCCAGTATCAGGTGGCATACATGCAAAGGGCATGTGACCCATAAAAGCACTACATCATGAGCTGTGCTCTGGGACAATGGCACAAAGAAAGAGGCCAAAAGGGCTCCGGGAAACACAAGCTGCAGACTTAGTGGTCATTCCTGGCCCCACAGGAATAAATAAATAAATACATTTATTTAATGCCAACTTAGAGGCAAGGATGCCCATCTTTATGGCCAGTCAGTGGTCTGATCACAGGGCTAAATATAGCTAAGCCATGCTGAAATATCAGTTCCTGATGATACAACCAGTGTCCTCTGACCATTTTTTCATCATAGTGCATCTGTTTTCTAAATCACTATCCACATGTAAGGCCACACTAATTCAGCCAGCAACAAAACAACCAACAAAGAAGTTCTTAAAAGGCATGTGTCCAGGCCTACCCATCCTGATTGCTGATGCAGAGGTTCATAAGGAGCATAATAAACATACCTAGGCCCAGACCTACAAGGAAATTATGTCCACTTAGGC
The DNA here is from genome assembly GCA_015244755.2 of Tenualosa ilisha. NCBI lineage: Eukaryota > Metazoa > Chordata > Actinopteri > Clupeiformes > Clupeidae > Tenualosa > Tenualosa ilisha. The sequence goes on from PYXC01002418.1 coordinate 2,675,384, forward strand.
TTCTCACACTAACAGACAAAACAACACATAAATCTGCCACTTATGCCTGCCAGGAGCCAAAGAGTTGAGACAGGACCCTGGCATCTCCACTGATATAAATCTCCTGGACCAAAGATAGGACACCAACACAACCATATAGGTCATCTTCCTGACACTGTACTCAAAACAGAATCAAATGAAATGCCAAAAAGCAAATGGGGCTGCACACTCCTCTGAGCTTGGAGTTGGTTACTACAGACCAAAAAGCCTTGACATCACGGAACAAAGACAACACTAAGCATAGGAGTATGCCACTAAGGTAAAAACAAGAGATGACTGGTAAACAGTACAGCAGAGGCAAAAACGCTTTGTGTCCATACACTCACCCTGAGTAGAGCGCCCGTATACCCTCTTCTCGTCCGATCCGGAAGAGCGCGTGGAACATCCCCCGGTAGCGTACCTCCATACAGTGTGACTGACCCTGCACCTGCAGCCGTGTTTTGGTCAGATCGATGGGAAAGGTGCCTAAGTAGACGAGAAAAGACGTAGAGAATAAGGTAAAACATACAACAATGCTTTCTGCCATTATCCCACATAAATGCCAAAAAGCAAAACGGCATTGTTTGAACAGATTAAAAAAAGAGATCTACTTACGCACCAAACTAACGTAAAGCTCTTTAAACCCATGTTCAATATTACAAGCTAGCGAGCATCAATTCTGCTTAGCAAAAGATGGCTAGTAGGCTCAGCTGGTGATGGCATGGGTGCCACAGCACTGCACGCCATTATGGAATGAAACCATTAAAATTACATCTGTGCATCAACAGATCTATGCCCATGTGCAAATTTGCAACGCTGAAATGGAAGCACATGCATTCATAAGCATCCATGGTCAACAGTGATGTGAAGATGTTCCATTACCGAACTCGGCGACGATGGAGGCCATCCCCCCGTAGATGAACGGCTTCCAGTTCAGGCTTGGCATTTCAGAGCTGGCTCCTTCTGCCTGGTGGAGACCCGCTAATAAGAGCAGTAAGGCACCGAAATACAAATGAACAAATTCTTTTAATCGCACATGGCACAACATTGCACTGCCAGTTTTACACACACCTAACCACCCTGAATGCGACATGATCAAATTATGCACCGGGATGGGATGCTGGTGGCTATTAAAAATTCATGAAAGCGCCATCGCACAACTACACAACTGCAAGTGGTCGGCGCATACGTCAGTCAAAACTTTAAGGACGCCGGTTGGATTAAAAACATCCATTGATACCTACTTCCGGTTGCAAACAACTTCAAAGACAGTAACATAACGTTAACTGTTATTTTCAGATGCTCTACAAAGAAAGTACAAACGCTCTAAATGTCATCTGATATTTCAAAGACTGAATCTGAATTTTCAAATACCGGCTACCCTCCACCAACCTGTCTTTACAATGACAACGAAATGACCACATACGTAGCAGAGGCTAGCTGGCTAACGCGATATTAGCCAGTGAACTTAGTTAACGTTACAGCTTTTCCACAGTTTTGCTTGAGCGGCTTTCGACAGTAAAGGTCAGCTAACAATAATGAAATTATAATATTTAGCACAATAACTTGACCGTCATGTGAAAGCATTGCTGCAAAGAATGCAAAACACTCACATCTGTCTGCGGTATGTGATGACCTCTACTATTTCTTTTTCGTTCCCATTTTCTCGACCACATGTAGGATTGTTCAGTAATAAAACAGCACAAAACTTCAACAGCGAACAGGGTTGCTAAGAATTTCTGATTTGCGTAGGGTACAGGAACTGAAAGGCCGGAAGTCCTGCCTCTTTTTCTGACTGATGTAACAGAATTTCTCTGACTGCTCCCCCTTCTGCAAATGTTGAATGTCACAACACATCCCAGCTTGTCCTTTCTGCGTAGTTAATTTTATTTTAACATTTTGTGTCAGTAATAAACAAGGACAAGAGGACCGTCTTTTTGTGTCTAATGTGTAGTCTAATTAAATTAGTCTTGTCTATTATGCTACAATGATTAGTAAGTAGACACAGTTTTATGGAAACACTTTTATTTTATCTGTCTACAGACTTGTCTCAGTGGGCACAACATAACTCTGGTCTATCAACATGAAACAAATTAACTCAAAGTATACCACTTATGTAAGGTGAACAGGTTGTAACATTACCTACTCTACATCGTATATAGATAGGTATCTTAGCCCTGCACTGCACATTTCGCCTAGGAGCTAAATAAACCACAGCAGTTTATACATTCACAGTAGTGTGCATTGTTGCATCATTCATTCTCATTTTATTTTGATTCAACATTACTCTGCATACAGTCTGTGGCCTATAATGGCAAATCAAACCAGTGACAATCAGCGGTTTATTCCAGTTTGGTATCAGTCACCACTCAATGTTATAAGCATTTATGACCCATTTTAACAAACACTGCCATTTCCAAGTTTGGCATGGAATAATAAAAGCAACTCTGGCTGCAGCATCCATTTCATCCATTTATAATTTCATGAATGTAAATTATCTCTTTTTAATTTCCAAAGATATTTTACAGTCCAGAAGGATCTACCGGTAGATTTTAGTCAGGCACCATAAATCCATTTGGCGAGTGTTCTTGAACTTATAGGCTAGCAGGAGTCTGTGCAGGTAGCTGTGTCAGTTTTGTGGTGCAGAGTAAATTCTGCCCCAAGGTTTACAGTGTGGTCCGGAGCAGCCTCATCACACGCTGGTACAGCTGCTGGACAACTGTCACCAAGTTCCTTGATTTTAGGAGGGGATAAAAAGTATTCATTGGTCCAAAACAGAGAGAAAAACTCTTAGAGAACAAGAAATGTAAAAAAAAAAAAAAAAAAAAAACGGCTTTTAAATGTTTATGGGCACCCCTTGTCATCGTTTCTCTTTCCAAAAGACGTAAGACATGACACATCTCATTTAAGCTAAATTACTTTTTATATAAATAATACAAAAGAAATTGTCAACAAAGGTCAACAACCCCTTTTGCTCAAAAAATGGTTAAAAGATGTTTAGACAATGTGTAGCCAGTGAAAAGGTTTTTCTTGTTTAACGATGCTTGGTTTGATTTGCCTGCATTTCCTTGAATGCAGGGCTCTTGAGTTCTAAATTTTTGATTATGTTCAAATCAGAAGACGAAGAGTTTCACAGCAAGACCTACAGCTTGGACATTTTGAGAGTCTAATCATATGCCTCCTTATTACTTTTAGGCAGGACCTCTCAGCAGCCATTGCCCCTTCCTATCCTGTTTGTGTAAATCTAAAGCTGAATCTTCAACTTTTCACAGATTCATTCTTCCCCCCTCTGCCAGTGATATGTTCCCTTTGTCACCACATGCAATGCAAACCCAATGCATTGCTGTATTCAGTTCTGAAAATCTAAGAGCATATATATTTTCTTTTTCAGCCAACAGCCAGGACACCAATATGCATCAGTCTTGTTTAGATGTTCCCTGAACATGAAGTCAGTGATTTGGAGGATACCAAAAAAGATAACTCAGGGGGTCAGAATTTAGCAGTTGTCTCCACACAGAATAATGAACCACCATTCCAGATTCTGCAAAGTCGTCCTAATGGTCAAAGCATTTTTTTTTTTACTAATCCCATCTTAGACAGCTTTCCAGACTTCCAGGCTTCAGCTTGGACACCACAGTATAAATACCATGCAGGATAGGACCAGCTGCCTTGAAAGTCATGGTATTTGAAGCCTTGGTATTCTTTCCCTTTTGTCACTCCTAAATTAAAATTGTTACATTTTTGAATGGCAAGGTTTGTTATCCACTTGTGACTACATAGCAGGCCTAGTCCACAAGAAGCACAATACTACTGATTGGTGAGTTACACAGGAGGATGACATGAATATGAAAGATATGGAAGAGATAATGGACAACTCAGTGTTCAAATATGAAAAAGTTAGTGCACATTCGAGGTGGCAATTCAGCCACAACAGCCACAATTCCAAATTGCTCATCTTTGAGTCAATGAAGTATTCACAGTACCAGGAATCAGGGAGGGGTGCCCAAACATTTGCAAAAACAAATTAATAACAATACTACAATAAGCAAAGATAAATATTTTTCCATACCCAAACAGTGTATTGTCATATTCCATATCATCATACTTCCCCGAATGACCACTGATAAGGTTGTTTCCGAACAGCCACTCCCACATGCTAGCATACAACTTAAACACACCCCACCACACACATGCAGACGAACACACATACTACACACATACACACACATATACACACACTCACCGGGCACCCAATGAGACACAGTTGTTCCGGTTTGGATGTAGGCAGAAGAGAGAGGCCACGCAATACACACAGCACAGCAACATGGAAAGCAGTCTTCTCTTCAATGACATCTTCTGCTTCAGTAGAATCTCTTAGACTCCCTGTCCGCCAGCAGAATTTCCCTATTCAAAAACAGCAGGTATTGGAAAAATTTCAACTGGCAAATCATTCGATGGCAAAAGTAGACATGAGATGCCACTCACAAGTGAGGGAGGGCTGTGGCTAAGCATAAACAACCTCTGAGCTGTTTGCCTGTGCTCTGCCATGGGCACATTTACTGCTGACCAAGAGGTGTATTGAATAGGACTGAAAAATCTAGCAGGGATGAATGGCATTTTTTCTCACATTGTGTGACTGTTCAGGTTTGCATTGGTTTCCAGAGTCATTAGAAAGGCTCTGTCCTCTTCATGGAACAGTTGGGTTGGCCTGTTTATATCATTTGGCTCATCTAAATCTATAACGCTGATAATGGGCCTGCATAGCATGCTATCAGTGCTTATGTAATGATGGATGGCTTTTAAGGCACTCCATGTCTGAACTCAACATCCCATTTACTCTATAGCTCTGGTTCTTAAACTGGGTTCCGGGGACCCCCAGGGGTCCACAGAATGTTGCCAGGGGGTCCGTGAACAAAGTTTGCTACAAATTATAATGTTTTTATATGTTTTATGGGGATAAAAAACCGAGAGATCAGTATACAGCCCACTTGCATTGTGTTTATTACTCCCATTAGCATCAGCAATAATGTTAGCATAATATATTACATCAATCTGTCAAAACACTTTCCTTAGGCATTTGTTAACTGCAAGCAAAATGAATATTATTTATATAAGTGAAACAAACTGTATTTTTTAACACGGTGGGCCTACATTTCACAAAAAATATAAATTCTTTTTAAACTACAAAAGTTTTGCCAACTGCAGTAATATATCTATTTAAAACTTGTGGTGTTAGCAAAATATGTTTTTAGAATAAGAGTTCAAAAGTATCAAATAGCTATTAATTTATATCGTTACATCTTTTATGCAATTATGAGGGGTCCTTGAAAAAATTTCTGCTCCAAGAGGGGTCCCCAGGCCAATAAAGTTTAAGATAGGAGCCCCCTACCAGGAGGAAGTTAGACGTGAGAATATGTTATCCTCAGGGTATTAAAAAGTCTAGTTGATTTAAGGCTCTTCCAAGCCATGACCTACTTCATGTAGGCTATGTTCTGGGAATGAATGGATAGTCCAATAGTTATTCAAATCCTGTTGTATATTTTTAATATAATAATATCTTTGAAATGAATAGATGTTCAAATAGTTATTCAAATCCTGTGGTATGTTCTTTGTGAATCAATATCTAAATAATAGAAGAGAATTAGACCAGTATTTCTGTCCACCTATCTCTGGTGCCTCTCAGCTCTCTCTTTAACTTACTCTCCCTTTCTTTAGCTGCCAGTGGGACCCTCCTTTTCTCACAGTTTGTTTAAGTGCAATGACAGAGTGGAGGAAAAAAAGGCCACTGACCCCTAAGCACCAAACAGAACAGCACAAGAAGGATGGCATCAGTGTGTAAAATAGTCTTGTCTGAGATTCTTTAGTATACTATTAACATTTCAACATGAAAAGGTAACAACCTAACCAAACTGTTCAGCATGACTTTACTTTTTGGCATAACATTTTGAGCCGATAACACGACTAACATTTGGCTTCCATCAACAAGGAGGATGAACCATAGCGATAGCGAACCATAGTGAGATATTTTATGGATTATAGCAAACCATAATGAGATATTTAATGGATTATAGCAAACCATAATGAGATATTTAATGGGTTATATTTCTCCTCATACACATTGCTTATATTGTCTGGGAAAAGCAGATGTCAAAGTAAAGCGTCATCACTGCCTGTCACCACAGAGTGCCTCTGTCCACGAGGGCATAAACTGTCTGTTTAGGATTTCCACACACAAACCATATTTCCCCTCTTGCCCTTGGAGTATTTAATGCATCACAGTTTGAGCGCAGGCTGCTCTAGATATACAGCCCCTCTGTCCCCGGATGTACGCTCTTGAGAGCCCACAGTGGAACTGGGAGTGGTGCCAAACTACACACTGGACAAGGGTCAGCTCCACAGAAACCATAAGCAAATGAGGCTTCAGTCCGTCTGAAGAGACGCACTAACATTTCCCACTGCTGGCTCCAATGCAGATGCAACCACTCTGACCAAAAGAAACTACAGAGACAAAATGCCAGAGAAGCAGACTAAACACAAAATCATCTTTTCTTGCTTATTTTTCTCGTTATTTCAGTTGTTACAAATTTCATGGGCTGTTTTGTCAGGTATCTTTTTCTCAGCCCAACAGACAATGGAGATGAATGAAACGGATTCCAAGAGGATTGCGAAAATAAATACCACTTTTGAGACATTTCCACTGGAAATGAATTCCTGCATAATGGGCTGGATCCTGTGTTGGGTGTCATTTCTCATCATCTCCACCAACCTTCTCGTGGCTACCTCTTTGGTGCTTCTTATCCGAAAGCGAGGCTGCCGTAGCTGGTGTTTCGTTCTCAACCTCGCCCTGTCCGACATCCTTGTGGGCTTGGCCATAACTGTCCTTGCCTATGATGCACTTCGTCCCAATAAGCTCCCCATTCAGAAAATGGATTGTCTCCTCCGCATGGCTTTCGTCACATGCCCGTCGGGTGCCTCTATCCTCACCATGTTCCTCATCTCGCTGGATCGGTATGTAGCCATCAAGCTGCCCTTGCGCTATGCACGCATCTCTAGCAAGTGGTCAGCCGCTGTCTCCCTGGTGCTTCTCTGGGCAGTGGCGTTGGTGGTGGGTTTCCTGCCCTGCTTTGTGAGGCAGATGCAGTGCGACAAGTACAAAGACAGGTGCACCTTCTTCTCTGTCATCAAGCCTCACAGCATCATTTACATCTTCTGTGGCTGCTTCTTCCCTGTGCTGGGCATCTTCCTCTACTTCTATCTGGACATTCTCAAGATCGCTTGTGGGCACCAGCGGCAGATCAGGCAGGCCTGCAAGGCTGGGGCACGACATTGCCAGCCGAGTCGCTACTGGGGCCATGTTAAGGCCCTGCGGACCGTGGCATTGCTGGTTGGATGCTTCACCCTCTCCTGGTGCCCCTTCTTCACAGTCAGTGTGGTCCAGGTGCTCTGCTCCAACTGTAAGTTATACAGCCTTCTGGAAGGCCAACTGTGGCTCCTAGGACTCTCCAACTCCCTGGTTAACCCACTGGTGTATGCCTGCTGGCAGAAGGAGGTGAGGCAGCAGATCTGCTTCATATTTTCCTACCTCAAGTGTAGTGCCTGCTGCTGGGCCAACAGGAACTCGGACTCTGACAGACCTGAGCCCACCCAGACATGTTTGTCCAGGGATCATGTCAGTGTGCCACTGACCTCACTCGCAATCCATGAACGCGTTACCATTGCTGTGCCTTAGTGGTTTCCGATGCATGTTGAATAGTCAACATGATGAAACAAGCAAAGCTCCTGTTTACCATCTAGAATAAAAAACTCTGATTTGTGAAAACAGCATCAAAATTGCTAACAACTGAACTAGTTAATGGATTGAGTGCCTGAGAATGCTTCTCATTATACTTTAATGGCATGGAACAGATGGCTCTGTTTGCATTTTTCCTTTTTGCTCTGTCTCATCCACTCAACCAACTCTCTCTCTCTCTCTGTCCATCTCTCTAGTAATGCCCCATGCATTAGTTTTACAGCCTATGAAAGATGTTTTTCTCCATTCTGTTGAATGTCTGTTCAACATTGTGTATTTTATAACTGTGGATAATATGTACAGGAGCCTATACTAATAGGCCTGTTTCCAAGAAACAGGATACATGGATGAGAGAATAGATAATCTTTTACCTACATATAGAATTTTACTGATTATATTGAATTTAAATTAAAACACACTGTTTGGTCCAATTTGTTAATTAAAGAACACTTAATCAATATGGTTTCAAAATATGATATCTTATGGGTACAGGACAATATTTTGAACTGTCAATCAGGTCTTTGATTAATATCCTTATCATGGACAGGCCTATAGGCCACTTTCTCCTGGTCATGAAATCACATGCAGACGAGGGACAGAATTTGAGGACATTTTCTGCATAAAATTTCATATAATCAATGTCCACAATAGCAAAATTATAATTTCTTGTAAATTGTCCACAGACAAAATGTAAAATCTGTAAGGAAAATGAGGTCGAGATATCATCAAAGTCGCCAAATATCGACAAAGTATCTGGAGTCATTTGGACATGTCCTCTTTCCCACAGCCCTGATTAACTTAATTGACCACCTTATCTTAGCAAACATATCTTTAAACAACATATCTTTAAATCTACTGTCTGAAGTTTGTATACATATATATAATTTTGGATATATAGGCTCTTAACATCTGTTATGAACACCACATGTTCTTAACACAACATATTTTAAATAATTATGGAGTTGTGTCCCACAATATGCATGCAATCCTGTAGTGAAAACAATGAGTCACATAATAAGGAGGCCAGCCTATAAGGTTCCTTTTAAACTTGCTTATTGTCTATACATGAGTTGCAACAGTGTGATAAGTGAGATAACAGCCTTCAAGGTGTCCTGATATCCACCTTACTCTGCTTCACCCATTTCAACCATTTTTCCCCCTTCTACTTTGTGTTGGAACTTATATATTATTATTTAATATATATTTTTTTTTAATTCAGCGCTCAGCTTTAGGGACTGCACATATGATGGCATACTACTCATAATACCACACTTGATAATGAACGTTAACGATAATGGACTTGGCAGCAGCATCACCACTCAACTGTGCATTGTGTAGTTCTTTGCCCCACCTTCTCCATCATTTCCCTATATTGAGCCTATATCAGAGTCGCATATCTATTTACAGCTCTGGCCTTACACTATCCCTATCTGGTTTGCAACCTAAGAATTAAATCAAATGTGTTTTTTACCTCCACCAAGGAGGTTTTGTGTTTGACGCCATTTGTTTGTCTGTGTGCAAAAAAACTAAAAAAAGCACAGCACGGATTTGGCTGAATTTTTTTGGAAAATGTGGGTATTAGGACAAGGAGCAGATGGTAAAATTTTGTGGGTGATCCAGGACACCGTCTGGAATTTGTATTGTGTCAGTGACCCTATGTTGCCTTGCCGGAGGGCTGCACTCTCTGAGTACTTTTCTAGTTTTGTTTTGTTTTGTTATTTTTTCAGAAATGTTGCCTAAATTTATTTAAATTCCTGAATGTCCCTGTAAAAATATTTCTGGGTGATAGGCTAAATCAGTTATACACTTTATTTCTTCTATATTTTAATCACTTTATTTACATTACATGCGACTCTTATTCAAAGATGCAACATCTTGGGATCTTACAGCTTATTATATGGATACCACAACTTCCTCAAACTGAACAGCAACAAGACTGAATTGATCATCTTCGGCCCAAAATCCATCCTCCCCACCTCCAAAAACTTCTCTCTCTTCATTGACGGTCACTCTGTCACTCCCTTCCCCCTGGTAAAAAACCTTGGAATCTACACGGACGCTGCACTCTCCTTTAAGTCACACGTCAACCATGTCACCAAAACATCCTTCTTCCACCACCACAACGTAGCACACCTCCGACCCACTCTCTCCCCCCCAGCTGCAGAAACACTGATCCACGCCTTCATCACCTCCAGACTCAACTACTGCAATAGCATCTTGTTTGGCCTCTCCTCCACTGTTCTGCAAAAACTGCTGCCCGACTGCTCACTCGCTCTCCCTCCAGAGATCACATCACCCCCATCCTCCATCAACTTCACTGGCTTCCCATAAAACAACGCATACACTTCAAGATCCTCCTCATCACCTACAAAGCCCTCAACAACCTTGCACCCTCATACTTGACAGACCTGCTCCATCGTCACTCTCCAACCCGCCGACTACGCTCTGCTGACGCCAACCTCCTCACTCCCATCACCAATACCAAATACCGCACTCTGGATGACAGAGCCTTCGCCATTGCTGCCGCCACCCTCTGGAACTCCCTCCCCCTGGCCATCCGAAACTCTGATACATTGCTCAGTCTGTTCGCTTATTGGACAGGACAACGAACCCGAGACAACGAACTCAATGGGATCAAATACAGACTAGCACTGTAAAGAAATGATAATCAAGCAGAAATGCAGGAAAGAAGGCACGGCCAGGCTAGTTATACACACCACTGGATATGCATACCACATATCCTGTTCATTTTGATTTGCGGTATGCCATATTTGAGTACAGATCATGAGATATTTCACTAATATGAATGGATGTGACATGCATATTAATATTATTTGTATGTAAATTAAAAGCTAATTTTCTCGCAAACCGTTTATTACAGCAGCCAGCAATAACAGCAGTAACATTGTTGGAAAGGTCAGGTCGTGCAGTTTCCAGTGATATGTGTTTGATACCTGCCTTTCGAAAAACTTCCACCAAAATAAAAAAAACATCAGTTTTCAAAATGGAGTTTCATGGGGCTCATTTCCGGCACCATTTTCATTTAGTCAATTAGGTCCCATTTTACTAATGGAGGTAAGGGGGCACAAAGCTGCTATGGATGGGCATTGGACATTCTTGCAGAGGAAAAAAACGTGCACATGCGAGGGAGCTCGTGCACAACCATAGTGCACAACACTAAACTCCTGCATGAGCTGAAAGGGGGGAGCACAGGGCAAATGGTGCCGAAATTATGCAAAATTATGTGACTTCTGAAAAATGGCAACAAGGAAGTGCCTTGCTAATCGCCTGAAGCTAACCAGTCAAATCCTTACCCCCTGGTTTCATGTGATATATTTCTTCGAGTAATCTGATGGGGAAGAATGGGTGTGTCTCCTCAAAAGGGTATTAGGGGCATGAAGGAGCAAAGGGGCAGGAGCTAGAGCCCCCAAAACACCCCTTTTCTGCACATGCCTGGTTATAGAAGTGCCTACTTCTGCATCAACATGATGCTAATGGCACTACAAGGACACATGTAGGCTACGCATTCAATTCCCACAACACCTTTTGTTATACCGGAAACATTCGCTTATAAGCCGGAACCGGTAGCACACCGAAATGCTGTTTTGAGTTTTTGGAGCGTTTTTTTCAATGCGTTGGCAAAACTTTTCACAATGAAGTGCGTATAATTAAAGTGTATGGATGATTACTTTTTTAAAGAATGTGTATTTTGAAAATGATTTGATCAATCTCGCTTGTGTTAGTTAAAATGAGCGTGCTAGCATGATTAGTCAGATATTGTGTGCCACTGCTCTTTAGCGTTGAACATTAGCAGTGACGTGACTGATATGTACAATGCAACAAAACATAATTGTCAACGTCATCTACAAAATTGCAAACGTTAATTCCATGTTTGTGTGTTCTTATTAGCCCACTGACCAAAGTCAAGTTAATAAATGAGTTGAACGAGAGGGAGGCGAGTCTTGGCGTGAATGAATCTGTGTCATGGCATTCAGAATACAAAGACAGCGCATGGGTATTCGTAGGTAAGTAAGTAAACTTGTGTAAACATCTCCCCTCATTTCCATAGTTCTTTTCGGGCGTTCTGATGCCACAATCACCCTAAGCTCTTAAGCCTTTACGTTACGTTATATATAGATGATTGCAGTAGAGGGTTTTTGTCTGATATATTTCAATGTCCATATTTTCCCTGTTAGCTTGTGCTGCTTCTGGATTGTAGTTAAACACGTATTATATGTGCCGTGGAATGCCTCAAATCTGTTTCATCAGCTGAGACATGGGAGTGGTGGGGACATTGAAATACCCAAACAGTTAACAGTTTCTTTTAAAGGAGTAGATCTATAGGATAAAGATGTCTCTGCTTCTAAGGTTGGTCTTACGCTACGTATGTTTTGCAGGTGGTTTTCCTTATGAGCTTACTGAGGGGGATTTACTCTGTGTTTTCTCACAGTAAGTCTGATCTGTTTTATCTTTGGGTTTCATCTCAGAACACTTCCTCTGTCATGCATGTATTTATTTTCCATCTTCCAGGTATGGAGAAATTGTCAATATCAATCTTGTGCGTGACAAGAAGACAGGCAAGTCAAAGGGTTTCTGTTTTGTCTGTTATGAGGACCAAAGGAGTACTATCTTGGCTGTGGATAACTTAAATGGCATAAAGGTACAGTTGCATTCTTCACACAGCAAGCAGTCAGTCGCCAGTGGAATTCAAAATGTAATAGTTTATCAACACTTTGTGTCTAGACCCACAGCCTTAGCTTGATGATGATGATGTTGCTTTTCATCTGTTCATTGCAGATCAAAGGACGCACCATCCGAGTTGACCATGTAGCTAACTACCGTCCCCCCAAAGACTCAGACGACATTGATGATGTCACAAAGAGCTTGCGTGAGCAGGGATGTGCCCCAAAGGTGTCTTCATCCTCATCTGAGTCAGAGGAAGAAGATGATCATGTTCTGCCCCTGAAGAAGTCAAAGAAAGGTTGTGGCACATTTCTTTGTTCATTAAAAGTTGTTGTAAAGGATTGTATATGTTTATCTTGTTGGTACTGTGCACTGAAAAATTACACTTTTCTCTATTTTCAAACAAATTTCTTGTTGATTGATGGGAAATTTGTACATTGTTGCATTCTTGGTATTACTTTAGTAACATTTTAAGTTTTGTCAGCCATTCTAAATTGTTGCATCTTGCTACCTGTTTGCATTTATGTGGCAGAGAAGAAAGACAAGAAAAAGAAGAAAGAGAAAAAGGAGAAGAAGAGAGAGAAAAAAGAAGGGAAGAAGAGAGCGACTTCTGCGGAGGACAGAAAAGCAGATGAGAACCAGTCTTCGCCATCCTCGCCTGTCCATGTGAAGAAAGAGAGGTTAGACGTGGGTTACGAGAAGTATGCCAGTAAAGGCTCGACAGACCCTCGACCGTCCAGAGTGGAGAGATGGGAAGCAGGCACCCACAAAGCCCGAGAGAGGGAGAGCCAGGAGGAGGGCTCCTCCAGGGACTGGCACAACATTGAGTCCGGCAGGGAGCGAGAGAAGGCAAGGGGGAAGGAGGAGGAGCGGAGGAAGGACTGGTCTAGAGATGGCCTGGCCTCTTCACCCAGGGACAGACAGAAAACAGAGAGAGAAGACAAGCCCATGCACCAAGACTCCCGTCCACGTGAAAGCCGGGACAGAGACAGGGAAAGAGACCGGGATCGGGACAGGGAGAGAGAAAGAGAGAGGGATAGGGAACGAGAGAGGGATAGGGATAGAGACAGAGAGAGAGAAAAAGAGAGGGATAGGGACAGAGACAGAGAAAGGGATAGAGACAGAGAAAGAGAGAGTTACAGGGATAGAGACAGAGAGAGAGAAAAAGAGAGGGATAGGGACAGAGAGAGAGAAAAAGAGAGGGATAGGGACAGAGAGCGGGACAGGAGGTACAGATGAAGAACCTGTAGAATCATTCTTAATGAACTGTGTTCACTTCAACTGAGCCCCTGAGACACATCACATCATATGTTGTGGTTTCCTCCACAAATACAGGTGACCCATGTGAACTTGTTCTCTGTGACCGGTCATAGAAGACTCAAGTTTCCAAGGCTTTTGAATTGTCTGTTGCTTTTGGCCTGTTGTCAGTCACCCTCCATCTTGCAGAGGACTATGGGTTGTTTATGATTTTGTTTCTGTTTTATGATTTTATGTTCATGTTTACTGTAAATACCTTCCTTATGGAAATAAAAACAACAAAAAAGATTTTTTCATAGACATGGCAAATGAAGCAAGTTAATGAGAACCAGGTTCACCCTCTCTTTCTGAGGTGCAGCTCAAGACCTATCATGATTCGTGACTTGTCTCAGGTACTGGACAACTTGTCATTACTGCAAGAAAAAAATAAGCCCAAAGTTTATCAATCTTCAGCAGGGTACTGACCATTAGCCATAGAGATACAGAGAAAACCATTCACAGCAGACATCCCAAGAATATGGCTGAACGGAAAAGAATGGACCAAAAGACATCCTGCACATTCTCAGGGTTATGGAGATCTGATTTGTTGGGAGTCCTGATATGATTATATTCCTGTAACAGGAGGGTCAACATGTGATTAATCTGAAGGGTTCACTTGCTTTTTCCCACAGACCTTTTGCATTTCATGGATATTGCAACATGAAACAATGATCTCAGAATCTGTTTCATTGGCAAAGTATACTTGCATACACAAGGTAAATATTAGCTCTCTATACATTCAGCATATAGACATGCAGTAGTATGCATTCAATAGGCAAATACATAGACACATACTGTACAATAGACATATAGGCACTTATCTACATAATATACAAATAGGACACAATATACAAGACAAATCACAATGTACTGTGCAGGATACATTTGGAATGATAAGTACGTGATGTGTAAATATAATGCATAAGATACATATGGAAAAATAACTGGTAAAGTGGTGAATGGCCAAAGTGTGGATGACCCAACCTACCAGCAGTTTCAGGAGCAGTTCAGGAGAGTAATGGCATTAGGACAGAAGCTGTTCCTGTCTGTTTTAAATGAATGAGTTTCTGGGGTGTTTCCTGAAGTCCATAACTATCTCCACAGTCTTTAGCTCTAGGTTGGATTGACTGCACCAGAGCATCAACTTAACCTCTTGCCGATATGCAGACTCGTCACCATCCAGAATGAGCCCAATGACAGTGTGTCGTCTGCAAATTTTAGGAGCTTAACAGCTGGGCCTTTAAAGGTTCAGTCATTTGTATACAGGGAGAAGAACAGTGGGGAAGAGACACTCTCCTGTGGTGCACCAATGCTGGTTGTCCGTGTTCCAGATGTGACATCTCCCAGCTGCACATGCTGACCCCTGTCAGTCAGGAAGCTGGAGATCCACTGACAGATGGCAGGAGATACAGTGAACTGAGAGAGTTTGGCAGTGAGGATTTCAGGTAAGATAGGGCTGAACGCTGAGCTGAAGTCCACTAACAGGATCCTTGCATAGGCCCCTGAATGGTCAAAGTGTTGCAGAATGAAGTGTAGCCCCACGTTCACTTCATCATCCACTGATCTGTCGGCGAGCTGCAGGGGATCCAGCTGGTGACCTGTGATGTTTCTGAAGTGGGTCAGCACCAGAGGTGTAGTGGGGATTTGTTTAGTGAGGGTACGCAATGTAATGTTATTTAAATGAAAGCCTAATATTAATATGTGAGAAATAGCCTCTGTTTCAAGAAGTGGGGGGACTCACACCCAAGTCTAGCACCCACTACACCCCTGGTCAGCACTATGTATTCAAAGGACTCCGTGGCCACTGAAGTCAAGGCCACAGGTCTGTAGTCATTCTTTTGTGGTACTGGCCTCAGTACATTGTGCTTATTCATACTGGTGAGTTACATGAAGATCAGATCACATCAAGTGACCAATTCATGCAGAAAATCAGAACATTCTAAAGGGTTCACATACTGTCTACTTTGGCTGCATGTCAGTCATGTTAAGGAGCTTCAGTAGAACACTAATTTGCTTTGGGAGAATAGCTGAAGCAAAGGAATGTGGAGAGATTGATGAGCAATGCAGCACAGGACACTGAGACCATTAGTCATGATTTTTAAACAACCAATCAGCAAAGAGTTTCACAGATCAAAAAAGGAGGGAGAGTGGCCCAAATCAAATGAGAAACTGAGTATATAGTGTGAGAATAGCTCCTGTGTCCTCTTTGTCTCCTCCTGTCACTAAAAAGGCTCAAATGTGGGCAGATTATAATATAATGAATTATCATGACCCAGGGCTTTCCCATTAAGAGCCATAAAGCAGGACCACCCTAAAGTCTATACATGTGCATCATGCTGTCCTTCCCTCAGTACATTGCTGTATTGAAATAATGCTTACGAAGTCTGTCGAAGCTCTGACTGTATTATTCTTAGCCTTAGCTTCTGGGTTTGATGATGGCTTTTGTTGAATATAAAGGAACATGAACAGGATTTTTGCAAATTGTAGGAAGTCTTTATAACAAGAGTATAGGGATGCTCTTTTCTTTGCTTGCAATGGTGATTAATAAAGAAACTGGATCAACTGAATCAGTAAAGGTAAATATTAATTTTCCCATGTGACAGAGTTTATGATATGATATGATATCATGACATATTTCATGATATTGTGTTATCATGAAAGTGCTTATGAAATCATTGCTGGCCTGCTGTCAGTGACTGGTATTCAGCATTTGTGCTGCAGTTAATAGACATACCAGACAAGTGCCACATGACGTCACAACAGATGCATAAATGAAAGCATGTTGGACAATGATCTGGTTCCATTATGGTGTAGATGCATTCACTTTTATGTCCACAACACTTCAGTCAGAACTCTTCTGATGAATAGTATTTGTTTATTTTGGTAAGAAAAGAGTTTCAAAAAAGATTAGAAATGTTGTAGTTATATTTAAACAACACAATTTAAACATATGTGTAATATAACAAATGTCTAATACATTTTTAATAAACATTTTTATTAACTCTTTTAAATAGTCTGCATTTGAGCTAAGTTTTTTCCTGTATCGTCTGACATGAAGACCCACTGCAGTTTGATAAGAGTTGTAACTGCTCCACATATATACAGTATAATACAATAAAGTTATTTCAGGAGGCTTAGCCAAAACTTTTTAATGTATGATGTACAAAATCCATATTAGAAGATTGGGAGGATGGTCTTCAAAACATACAATTCCACCTCCACCACCCTGAACATCCTGGCCATATGATGCACATTTGAGAGGTAGGTCCTCCTGGTTTTTACTACATAAAAACAGGATTCAGGTAAATGCTTATTCATAAAATAAGGTAGAATTAAATATCCATTTAAGAGCAGAGATATTGATCTACATATATGGCAACTTGTTTCCAAATTCGTTTAACCCTGATACTCCAATGAGGTGTCATTAGTGGAGTTGTCTTTGACAGCAGAAACAGAGATAATCCTCCAGTGGAAGAGCAAGAGGAAGGCGTAACTGGCTGGTACAAATGAGGCTGACCCCAGAGATTATAGAAACTCTGGGTGGGACCTGCTTCTGATTTCACATGGATCCACTCCATGTGTCTCATCCAAAACTGTTATATTGCAGCCTCCAGCCCAAAGATCCTCATTCATTTCACTGATTTGGTTTAGGTCCATCACCACACCACACACCAATCAGCATCAGTTTCTTGAGAGTTCTTTGTTTAGAGTTGCACTGAGGTCGAAGTGCCCAGCCTCATGTGACTTTTGGGTTTGGGCTACCCTGCATCAGGGATGTGGGATTTACCCTCCCTGTCCAGTGTCTGTGTGAGGGGAGTTCCTGAGCTCGTGGGGTGGGGTCAGAGATGGAGCAAGATCTGGAGATAGAGATGTGAATGGTCAGAGTCCCTGAGTCTGCAAAGAGGTTGGCCACAGCAGAGTCAAACACCATGCAGTCTGAGTCGGCCAGGCCATGTTGGATCACCCATGGTGTGGCCTCCCACATGAGACGCCGGCGACTCCCTCGGAGCTCCAGGCGGTAGACGAAGCCCTCGGCCTCCTCGCTCATGCCGGCCAACAGCACTGCAGCAAAGAAGGATGTAGGACTGCCAGGTACCTTTTTCACCACCAACACAAACTTCTGCTCAAAACAGGACTGCAGCATCACCCAGTCCACCCTGTCTGACATGTTGATGTTGCTGATGAGGAAGATGGCCTCCTCTCCATTCCGTTCTGTGATGGGCTGGTGGGCCTGAATCAGGTGAGAAACTACACTTTCCAGAATTCCTTGCCATTGGCAGGATGAGCTGCAGGGGCAAGTGCAAGGCTGGGACTGTGATACCTCCTTCTGGCCTGTGTTGACCAGTTCTGTGTGGTGCTGTGACTGGATGCTGCTGACCCCTGTAGGCTGTTAGAGAGATGCAGATGGAAAGGGGGACAGAGTGAATGGAGGGAGGGAGGTTGTAAGAAGGAGTGGGATGAAGGGATACCAGGGGAAAAGAGAGAGGATGGGTATTTTAGAAGTTCAGTAAAAAAGAAGAGCCAGAAAACATGTGGGGAAAAAAGGATGAAAAATGAATATGTAGCAGAAAGTGGGGCAACCATAAAGGCCAAGAGGGATGGGCGTGGGCGGAGGTGTGTGGGAGACAGGGATGAATCAAAGAGAGGAAGAAAGGGCAGGAACAAAGAAAGATGGAAGACCAAGGAGTGCGTGGGGGAGTGTGAAGAATGTCAGAAGGAATGAGATGGGAAGAGGAGGAGGACAAGATAAGAAAGAGACATTAGTCAAAAGAGCACAGGGGCATCACTCATCATCATGCTTCACATGGCCTGGGCTCCACACAGCTCCATACATCTAACATGCCTATTTCTATCATGCATGTCTCAGGTCACCAAGCACCAGGTGCTTTCAGACGCCTGTTTTTCACTTGGAGTATGCAGGTGTGTGATGTATGTGTTTGTGTGCTCCTGTCTGTGTGCACGCATACTCTGTGCATGAGTGTGTGTGTGTGTGTGTGCGCACATGTACATCGATATGTATGTGCGCTTTTGTTGTTGCATATGTGTGTGGGTGGGTGGATGTTTGTAGACTGGTTTATAGCAGGGCCAATCATTTGAAGATGAATTGCGTGACTGCACAGTGGAGCTCTCTCCTTCATTATACAGAGAGGGCAATACCGGTGAAGGTCACTCTGATGAGTACACTCCCACAGCATTCACGGCGCAGTTTGCACCTACCCACCATTTCTAGAGCTCAGTGGAGGCTTACACAAGCATGCTCTGCTTTAAACAGAAAATATTTACATAATAACAGCAATAAGTCAGTGCATGTGTGACTCTCACATTAAGTAGAATTTTAGTTTATAAACAATCACATGCAAATAGATTAACTGTACACAAAATCTAACAACAATCTAACAAACTACCTAACCAGATTGTGATATTTTCAAACAGCCTAATATAGTCAAGTACAGTATATGAAATGATTCCATATGATATTGGTTAATTCCCTCAGTGCTGAGTGCATTTTTAGCCAGGGGCATTCAAATCCATGGTAATCAGACAGTTCTCTTGATACATATATCAGTTGAAAAACAAACCACTCAGATCACAGTGATTTAAAATAAGAACCGATTTGATGCTAGTGTTCATCTTTACTGGAGGCTGAGATGTAGACATGAGAGGTTGCAAGGAAACAAGCATGGGATCTAGCAGGACAGTGCATTGCAGGTGAGTACTGAACACCACAAGCTAAAAGTGGCTTTAAGGAGATTATTTCATAAGGAATCCATTGAGGGAATAAAGACTTGAGCTGTCGCATCAGCAGTCTGCCTAATGAAGGAGAGGTCCTGAACCCTAATCCTGGACCTGAATGCTAAAATGCAGCTTTACCTGCAGCCTTCCCAATGCCAAATTACATGCTATTCTGACTTTGAAGAAGATTACAAACACACACATGCACACACACACACGCACACACGTAGTTATCCATTTGAATAGCATATTTTAGGTTTCCGGTCAAATGAACCTCCTGTGTACGTCAGTGTACACAAATGTACCCAGTTGGTCACCTCATCTAAAAAAGGTATTTAGGGGATTCAATTATATCTGAGGTGACGATGGGATATGATTTTGTGTGGTATTCTTGCTATAAGGTTTGTCATTGAAAAAATCTCATGTGTCCATGGTCAGGACAGGAGTGTGTATAGTAGGGATGGGGACCAGAATATTATGAGGAGAGTGTGTGTGTTGCACACATTGAATGTGCCCTGTCCAAATGTATGTGGGGGTGCAGTCAGCATTGAAATGCTAATTGTTGAACAGTGAAGAAATGACTTTTCCCAGCATCACTGTACTCATAAAACATACTCATTTCCAGTGCTCAGAAAGATTTGATTTTCTATTGTGGGTGGATAAACTGAATGAGCTGCTCCTAGCTTGCAGCTGACTGTGCTGGAGAAGAGCTTCATGTATTGAGCTGGAGAGGCCGTGGCTGAGCAGTGGGCTGGGAGACTGTGGCAGCCTTGGGGGCCAAGCTCAAGCAGACTCCCACCCACCGCCTACTTAATTATTTACACTCTCCTGCATTTTAAGTAGCACAGCATCTCCAGTGGATTTGGCTGCTGATGAGATCACCTGTGGGTCAAACATGCCCATGAACGTTATTTTCAATTGCATTTTAGTCAAAGTGTAACAAATAGCAGGAAACCCAAAGAAAAAATATATTTTGAACTGGTTAGTGTGGAGAAGGTGAGATGTTTGGGAAAAACTGGGGTGTGAGAAAGTAAAAGAGACATAAATTTGGATGAGATGAGGGATGCTCATTCATGTTCACAGCAAATTACAAATGGAAAATGTACTGTTATGGGTCTAATTTAAGGCTTTGAAATTTAGGCTCAGAAAAACATGTTACCCATATTTCTTTAATAATTAAAAAACACACTAGATGTTTGTTCTTTCTACAATAGCACCGTGGGTAAATATCAGAGAGAGCACACCACCCATACAAAGCCTGCCTCCAATTCAATAATGCTCCCCTAATTGCATGATCATGGCATTCTAGGGGTTCTATATACATTAGCGTACTTCTCCCTACTGTCTTCCCTGCCTTAACAAGCTGCACATTTGATTAAGAGGCTGCTCAGCCACTCTCCCCAGAGACAGGCTCAGAGCTCAGACTCCATGGCATCATGCCTTCTCTTCAGAGCAGGGAGTTAGTGCTCCTCCAGGACTGGGTGGAGAGCAGGAGATAGAGACACAATGGCCTTCCCAAGGTAGGAGACCCACAGTAACCAGGAGAAGGCAGTATTGTAATAATGTGACGATAATAATAGAATGTTTCATACATCTCACTTCACTGAACAATATGATGCAAAACAAGCAAGATGTAGTCATTCTACACATGGTCAGTTACCTAAAATAAAACGTATTGGACACAAACCTCATTTATGTTCCTAAAGAAATGCAGTAACAAGTTTTATTAGCTAGAATGTGGTCTGATAAAACATGAGCCTCCACGTTATCACACTTTGACACCTGCTAAATGACTCAATGTACAGTAAATATCAGGCAAAAGTCCTCACTCTCCACAGAGTTACTGACACTGTCTACACTTATCCATGACATCACCTCTGGCCTTGGGAAGTCAGGATTCCAGGAAAGGTTGCCTGGGTTTTGCAGATCATGTGATATTGTGATCATGGATCAGTGAGGAGCGCTGCGGTCTCTGGATACAAAAAGCTGCCCGTCAGGCCATGCAGACATTAACCAGCAAGGCTCTCCATCACGGCCTCTCTGATCAATACTGTCCAGCCCAAAGTTTTTTTATTCCGATTCTTTCCCTGTGCTGGAAAGCAAGGCAAAGGCTGCCTTAATGAAGTTACAGGAGACTGGATGGCAGGGAAAGTGAACCCACACTATTTATTCAGCCTTGCTGTCCAATTCCTTCCTCTAAGCCATTTCACTGATTTGAGAACTTAGTGCTAAACTGAGACAGACAACTGAGACTAAAATAACTGATTAAAATATAATTGTATATATAATATATAATAATAAAATACAATGAACCCTAACCACCTGCTCCTGGAACGTCTTGAAAATCTATTGAGGGTTTTGAGGTCAGAATCACTATTTATTTGCTTTAGAAAAGATGTTGAATGAAATGAAATAATCCTCCTACGGTTAAAAGGGTTAAATACATAAATCCATACGTACAGTACATACTTACATATCTATGCACACATACATACGTACATAAATACATACATACATGCATGTATGTATGACTACCATGTAATGTAAAAGTGGGATAATACTCTATTATGAACTATTATGAACCTTAGCTAAACCATAGGCAACTTATAGTCTGTCATGGTTACTACTGATTGTAATTTTTCTCCATGACCCCTGGCAGTTGGGTTAGCCCCTTGAGTCGTGGATCTGCCCAAGGTTTCTTCCTAGATTAACTGAACATAAGGTAGTTTTTCCTTGCCCCTGTTGCTTTTGAGTGCTCCTTCTGTGAAGCGCCATGAGACAATACTATTGTAAAAGGCGCTGTATAAATAAAACTGAATTGAATTGAACATACATGCATGCATAAGTATCAGTACATCTC
Organism: Tenualosa ilisha; assembly: GCA_015244755.2. NCBI lineage: Eukaryota > Metazoa > Chordata > Actinopteri > Clupeiformes > Clupeidae > Tenualosa > Tenualosa ilisha. The sequence continues at coordinate 2,697,763 of PYXC01002418.1, forward strand.
CAGTACTATAATATAAGTGTCCAGTGTGTACATTTTTTAATTTAATTTAATTTATTTATATATTTTATTATGAAAAAGAGGGGCAACTGTGGCCTACTGGTTAGGACTTCACTAATTCAACTGGGATAAATGCAGAGACCAACTTTCCCTGATGGGATCAAAAGAGTATAGATGATGATGATGATGATGATGATGATTATTGTTGTTGTTGTTATTATTACAAAGACTAAACACTGGTACAGTCTTACCTAGGGCTACACCACCAGGTAAGCAGGTAACTCTACTCACCTTCCTCCATGATGGTGGTTTATCTGGGCAGATGGGTGGCGTGACCTGTGTGACCTGAGCACTGGTCCTTGGCCAGGAGTCTCCGGTGTGGCACTGAGACCAGCTGAGCAGGCAGGGCCACTGGGGCAGCTCCCTCAGCAGGGGAAAACAGGACGCTGGGCACATCATCACCTCCACGCTCCCTTAGGCTCTCCTGACTCCCTGAGTAAGTGTGAGTCCACTTTCTCTTTCTTGGCTTCTTTTGTCGTTTTGTTACTTCCCCCTGCACTTCTGTCTCTCCTTTCCTCTGTATTCTTTCTTTCCCTCCTTCCCTTTTTCTGTGTCTCTCTCTTACCTCACACTCTCACTAGCAATTTCACACGCCACTGACTCTTTTAACGCACCTTATCTCACCTTAAGTCCACAATGTGGTCAATAAATCTTGCTAGGTCACGGAGTCTCCAAGGTCACCAGCAGAGAGCAACATCCCATCATGATTCAACTCAAAAAAAGCAAGGCTCAGGGGTGAGGGACCTGCAGTGAGCCCATGCCAGATGACAGCCGTGAGAGAGGCACTGAGGTTACTTTAGCCGTGCTCTCACACACACAAGGGGAATGTGAAATCTACTGACCTACTGAGGGCTCAGGTTACAGGCGTAAAGTGGAAGTGCACAACCCCACAGACACAGTGACAGAGCTTCAGCGAAAAAAACCCACACGTACAATAAATATGAGATCTTACTTCCTTCATGAGCAGCTGAGTGTGCATGTGTCTGCATGTGAGCCAATACGCATGCAGCGCTGGATGGATGCATCTGTCTCTGTCTGTCTGCACACTTGGTATGGACAGTTCTGACTAAGATGCATTGCATATCGCAAGAACTAGCAGCATTGACCGTGATTGCTACCAAAACAGAGAGCACGTGGACCCTGAGGAGCGAGATGCCTGGACAGTACCATCAACCGCAAACACAGGCAGCCACAAAGCAAAACATTAGCTGTTGCTCGCCAGAGAAAACATGACCATGACCATGACCAAATCTGAGCGTTAAGAGCACCTCCTATGATACTGGATCCTACTTAAATAAACAAAAGTCTCTTTTCACATCGACATACACCACTACAGCATGTCCAAAAATGAAAAGTTTTTGCTGAAAAGATTCTCAAACAGCATGCAAACAGTAAAAAATGAGCTCTCAAACACACACAGCAAAATCAGATCAAATTACCTTATCCAAGATGGATGTACTTACAAAGAAACACACACACACACACACACACACACACACACACACACTGTTACTATGTCAGTCTGTTTACCCCTCGTTGTTTTGCCTCACTCTCTCCCGCTCTCGTCTGTATTCCTCCCTCACTATGTGATCGCTCCCTCCCAGCAGCAGCTCTTTCTTCCTTTCAATTCCCATCTAGCGCTGTCTCTTTCCCTCCATCTCTCTTTCTCTCTCTCCTTCTACTGTGTGCGCTCCTCTGTGGCTTCTCTCCCGCTCGTCTGCTGCTGGGGAGAACGACAGATAGATGTGAGGAGAGCAAGGCGTCTCTCTGAAGGACTGCAGCAGGGCTACAGCACACAACACTGAAGGGGGTGGAGTGTGTGCACATGCTGCTGGTGATGGAGAGGAGGAGGGGGGGGGATAACTGCAACTAACCCCTCACTTCCCATCAAAGAAAAAAAGCACACACTCTCTCTCTCTGTCTCTCTCTCTATCTCTCTCTCTCTCACACACACATAAACCTACCCACACACACACACACACACACACACACACATCCATCCATTGCTCTCCTGTCCCAGTGCCCTTATCTGGCTTCTTCCCCTCTATCTCTGCCCCCCGCTGGTCCTATTTGTCCCTCAGCACTGAGAGTGGATGCAGACTAAGAGCGCAGCACTGGCTATCTCCTCTTTCATATGTCCGCTCAGAGACACTATCCGTCTCCCAAGGCGGAACAAGGAGAAATGAGGAGATGGAGATGGTGTATGGAAATGATGACTTAGATGTGTGTGTGTAAGAGAGAGATAGGTGACAACAAGGTTAGTAATGCAGAACAGTAAAGCGTGCGGCACAGACACACACTCATACATGTGTGTGTGTGTGTGTGCGTGTATTTGTGTATGTGCGTGTGCGCACCAGGGGCAAAGCTTCAAAGAAACAGCATCTGTTGACTGATGTAAACAACATAGGACTTACAGGATCCACTGCAGCCCTGCCAGCAGCTATTGCACTAATACTGACTCCCATTGGATATGGCCTATTGCACTAGTGCTCTCTCCCATTGGATATGGCCTCCCCTTCCCTGAAATTCTCCCTGAAAGTCTCCAGCCTCCTCCTCCTCCTATCAGCACCCTCCTGTCAGGGGGAAGAGGAGTCCTCACTCTCTTTCTGCCTCTCTCCCTCTCCCTCCCTCTCCCTATCAGCAGCTGGCTCAGCCTCTCGTTTTTTTTTTTTATCCTGCCCAAGAGAAAGGGCAGAGCACCCTTCACTGCATCCCAAACACTCTCCCTCACCCAGGGGAAGGAGAGTCAGGATAGGTGTGTGTGTATGGGAGGGAGATAGACAGAGTGACAATTTGAGGAGAGACAAACAAAGAAGTGAAGAGAGGATGAGTGTGAGAGGGACTTGTGTGAGGAGGAGATAGTGAGAGAGGGGAAAATATTCCTGCCTTGGCTAACTATTTATAGCCCTGACTAACAATACAGAGGTTTGGGGTGCAGAAATGGCACACACACACACACACACACAAACATACACACACCACCCCCACCACAAGCACACACCTGGCTAGCAACAAATGCAGCTAAAAGCAACACTTGACTGAGGCATCAGAGGGAATGTTCTTAAACTCTGACAGGGCTACAGACCCCATTTAAAAGCCAGTGATTAATGATGATGCTGTGGAGTGTGAAGAAGTGGGGAAGGAAGAGGCAAGAGAGAGAGAGGGAGAGAGGGATGAGGGAGAGAGGGATTCTTAAAGCTTGGGCAATTCAATTAGTTGCTGAGTGTAAAGGATTTATGGTGCAGTAGGGAGGGATGGCCGTCTCCTCTCCCACCCTGGGTTTGAACGCTCTCCCCCTCCCACAGACACCCTAGCAGGGGCAAGTGAGCTGATTCAGCAGGAAGCACATGAAGATAATACCTGGAGCTGAGCCCAGGTGGAGCATGGCCACGGTCTGTGCGCAACATTCATTCTGCCCCATGTGCAGGCACGCCAGCGATCAATGCAGCATGCACTGGCTCAATAAAAAATCAGCTTACTCTCTCTCTAGCTCAAAAACACATATATACATTTAGCTCAGCTATTGCTAACTCTCTTTCTCCCTCTCACACACACACACACACACGCATACACAGGCATGCACACACTCCATGCATTTTAAGGATTAATGCATTAGCGGGATGATCAATACTTAAAGCCTGTTACAGGAGAGATGCTGAGATCTCATTTAAAGCTCAACACCCCAACACCCCCTGTGCTCTGAGAAGAGGATGGCTGTACCTGTCCATCATCGGACTGCTTCATACTGCACTCCAGCGGGGCACAACAGAGGCTAATGTAAGGCTGGAATGAGGCTAGCATGCGCACATTCGCTCACATCTCCAAACACCCACACAGAGACGAAATGACGCACTGAGTGTAAAAAGAGTTGTAGAAAGACAAATAGGCATTAAATAGGTTGTATAAACAGGCAGCACAGTGCCATTGTCCTTGCTTAAAAACGCATTCGTTTGCCTGGTTGCTATAGTGATATTCCACAGGAGCAGTGTGACCATAATCTGTGGTCAGCACCCATAACAACGTGGTAATTTTCAAAATGTTTCCAGGATGATTGATCCAAGTAATGAGACAGTACCAAACTCTCACAGAATGTACTTGGTTGAAATTTCAAAAAGAGCTCGATCGCTGGTCAGCATGGACAGCTAACAATAGATACAAGTAAGAGAGAGAGAAGTAAGTTTGGTAACTGCCTGTCATTTCAACAATATCTAGAACATCACATACTAACATCAACTATGCTTGATTTTGGAATTGAAAATATTCCAGATGAAATGGAATGGATATTTGGCTATCTTAATTCTGAATGTTTTAGTGTAGGTAGGTTCCTGAACACCATAACTAAAGTGAATGTTGCATTTCCATTCCTACAGTTTTTTACCCTCTTTGTAGGACAGTCCGCTGCTGATCCAAGAAGGTGCTCACCTGGCTGTACCTGTAATACCCTCTCAAATACATAACATATTGCCTGCTTGCACACAGGCCTCACTTCAGTTCAACTCCAAGTGACAATGTACATTCTCTAGTGCAGTACTCCCATTACACTGTGCTTGGCATTAGATTGCTAATCTGATGATTGTCATCCCATCACACTGTGCTTGACATTAGATTGTTAATCTGATGATTGTCATCCCATCACACTGTGCTTGGCATTAGATTGTTAATCTGATGATTGTCATTACATCACACTGTGCTTGGCATTAGATTGCTAATCTGATGATTGTCATTAAGGCTTGTGAATTCTCCTTTCTACCATTCTTGTAAAATCCTACTGTCGTCTTGTTTTATCTTGTAAAACACTCTGTCCATGACATTACTGATCTTTAGTTCTGGATACTGGGCATCTTCTTATTAGTAATTCCTGGATATCCATGCCAGGACCAAACCCCCCCCCCACCCCCCATCCCCCCTGTCAAAAATGGACCCTTTTTGTTACCCCTGTGACCCATCTCACTTCTTTACTTTAACACTATGCCTGGCTGCTACTACACTGTCCAGCCATAATTCTTGATAACCTCCTAGACTAACTAACATAAGGGAGTTCTTCAGTCAGTTTCACAGGGATTTAATTGCATGAATATGACAGACTGTGGGAATTGTGAGCCCACTTGGACACAAAGGATTTTCTGTGAATCTCTAACATACAAGCAAAACATTTCAAGTAGTCTTGGACATTACCAATGGTTCATAATGACTGAAAACAGTCTCTTTTGCTTTCTGTGTCATTACAGAAAGCTGTGCACTAGAGCTGTGATTTGCAGGTATAACAATGTCCACTGGAGGGCAATATAAACAAATAAAACAAATCTCACTAGAATTGAAATTGTACCAGGGCATCCAGTGCAGTGGTATTTTTCAAGGCATCCAAATCCATACCAATGATGCAGCAGTATTATGGCCACCTGTGGGAAACAGCAGCCTTCTGCTGGCCACTAGTCAAGTCCACAGCAGTGACCAAAGGCGGTCGCAATCCAACACTGACTTACAACTTAAACTCCCTCCACCCCTGTTCAGCACCTCACAGCCGTAAGTCTGCTGCGATCTGCATTTAGAACCACGTGAGGAAAGTCACTTACTGGATCAGTACCAGTATGTGTCAGTATGATACAAAGCCTGTACCTGTGATGTGAAAAAAGCACAATTCGTGCACCTCATTCATTCATTCATTTAGATACTGACTCAAAGGTACTGAAAAGCTTGGTTTAGAAGTGGACTGATATGTTTATGTCACTACTGACACACACGTGTCCGATTCAGTTGATACAGCCACACTTGAGATATGGCCACATTGTGAAGCCATGCAAGACAAGGATGTGTCTGAATCACTACTGTTTACAAAACAAATCAACAGACAAAAAAAATGATGTTCATGGTTCTTAATGTTCCATTTGACACTCTGATCCTACAAATATGAAAATCATAACAGAAAACAGTCAGTAAAAACACACACACACACACACACAAAAACCCGAAGAGGAAATCTCTTACAGTTTCACAAGGTGAGAGGCTGCTTGTGTTGTTACAAGACAATGACAAAAATAAGAGTCTCATTGCAAAAGTTCACAGGAAGCCTGGCTGTCCTTCAAACGTGGTCCTACAGGAGAGTACAGTGTGCTACTGGAATCACTGTAGACAGAGAGGCCACCTCAACCACCCTTACATTCACTTCAGCTTCTGGGAAATCGCCAACCATCACAATTATTGTTGACAGACATAGCTGCTGTTACACGGCAGATCCAAAAGGTGTGATCGCATACAGTCGCGAGAATTGAATTTGGAGAATTAAATTCTGGAAACCCTCGGTTTAAACCAGCCTACCCCTCTAGTTGGGAACCGCCAGTTAGTTTAAACCAGCCTTCCCCTCTAGTTGGGAACCACCAGTTAGTTTAAACCAGCCTACCCCTCTAGTTGGGAACCGCCAGTTAGTTTAAACCAGCCTACCCCTCTAGTTGGGAACCGCCAGTTAGTTTAAACCAGCCTTCCCCTCTAGTTGGGAACCGCCAGTTAGTTTAAACCAGCCTTCCCCTCTAGTTGGGAACCGCCAGTTAGTTTAAACCAGCCTACCCCTCTAGTTGGGAACCGCCAGTTAGTTGAACCATGAAAGTGCCATTCAAAACACAGCAAAATTTAGTTGACCTAGATGAGGATTTGATGCCATAAATCACAAAAACAAATTATTAAAAAAAAAACAACAACAAATATGTGCTTGGGTAATAAAATCAGTCCATGGTAAAAAAACAAACAAACAAACACACAATTACTATAGAGTACATTGTATAACAGCAACGTACCAAGGAATTCCACTGAATCTTCAAGAAGAGCAAAGTCTCGGTCACAGAGGGAAAACACTCTCACAGAGGAATAACACTCTTAGACTCAGAGCTGAAAGGTGCTTGGTTGACAAATATGTTGCATTTCCTCCTGATTGGTTATCTGATGACCGATTTTCAATCCCAGTCTGCACAATCAGCCATTGACTTAACTCTGAGGTAGAACACTACAAACAAGGGTTTTCAGACCCGAATGAACACTTGACTTGTGGTGTACCACGGTCAGTTTTGGGGCTATAGGTCCGGTATCACACACAGCACCAAAGTCCCCCACTGTTTGTAGCTAGCTCCTGCCTCATAGCTACAGCACCAGCATTCCATGGTGCCGACCGTAGTGGCACTGCTGAGAGCAATCTGGGCACATGTTAGGAGACAGCAAGCAGTCCACAGAGTTAGCCTAGTTTACTATGCTGGCTCCAGTCAGGTTCCAGTACACTCCACTAGGTTTCAGTCTCCTTGATGACACATCTTCCATGCCCCAGGCTGCCAGTTTGACATTTAAAGGCATCCTAACCATTAACAAACAATCAAACTTGTTGCCGGGCTGGGAAGAAGATCACAGCTTTGACTTCCATTCTTCACTTGGTTGTCATTCCAACCAATTCCAGGGCGCTGTTTGTCTGGGCAGAGTGAGCGTCTGGGCCCATGAAGCCAGAGGTTCATGCAAAGTTTGGCTGCTGTGGCTCCAGCTTTGCTATGGTGGGTGTGGCTAGAGGGCCGGCCGGCCGTTGAGCTTGTCGTGCATGAGGGTCATGGCGCCGGTGGCGAAGTCGCGCAGCACCTGCACGGTGTCGCGCTGGATCCTCAGGGACTCGCTCATGAACTCCTGCTGGGTCTCGGCCAGCTGCTGCACCGACTCGGCCAGCAGCTCCAGCGAGCGCGACACCGTCTCCAGCAGCGCGTTGCTCATGTGCTGCTCCTCCACGCTCATGGCCGCCGCCTGGCTCACGGCCACACCGCTGACCTGCTCTGGGGGTCGGCTGCGAGGGGAGGGCGCAGAGACTGCAGGCTGAGGAAGAGGAGCAATGGAGGAATGGCCAGGTAGAGAGGATGCCTCAGGGCGGTGCGCAGCTCCAGCGATAGCGCTAGCGCTGCTATTGCTGCCGTTGGCAATGGGGGGTGGGGGTGGGGGTTGAGGTGGACAGCCGTGAGCTGTTGGCCTGCTCCTCCTCCAGGTCTGCCAGCTGGTTACTGTCTGTGTGTGTGAGGAAGGGGACAGGACAGGAGATGTGATGTGGGTGCGAGATGATAAAGCCAGACTGTACTACTATTAGCCATCAACCAACCATACTCTCAAAAGCCTGCACTACTCACCTTCTGTAAAAGGAATTTCAAAACTCATTTCAAATGGGTATTCAGAGAGATCTCCTGAAATGAGGAAGACAGAACGTCATGGCATGTCATCATATCAATCATATTACATCATATATCATATCATCCAATCATGTACTGTACGAGTCCACAAGCAACACTGCAGTCTATAATATCAGGCCAAGCCTAAGAAAACTAATATGTTTATTTTTTTTCAGCTACTAGTATGCCACATTTTAATAAGGTATCCAGAGGTATTTGGAAGGTATTAACATAGCCAAGCCACAAAAAGTATCTTCCCTAATGGTATCTGTGTAGTCAGTAACATGCCTGTGATGAGGTGATGAATGTTTTTGCCAAACCGATCCCCATGGAATACTCAAAAGGTAGCAAATATCTGGCAGTTCTGACTGTGAGCTCTGAAAGAGAGCCGCATGTTTTATAGATGAATAGAGGCATATTAGAGGTGTCTGGAGCCCTTGCCACTAATCACTTCTAAAGCCTCATCACACACAGGGAGAGAGGAGAGGGAGAGGGCTTCATGGGCAATCAGAGAAAGAGGAAAGCTGAGACCAGTTGGTCTGATCTCAGCAGAGGAAATGAGAGAAATGGCCTCAGTAAAAGAGCTTAACTCACCAGAGCTATCAAACAGAGAATCCCCTTCAGCGCTTTCCTCTTTCAGCCCTGCTGATGGTGGTGGCGGTGGTGTGGTCATGGCAGAGGTGGAAGGCACAGATTGGAAGGCAGAAAATGGGGGCGGCACTCTGGAGAAGGGGTCCAGGGCACCTGTGCGCGCTCCTCTGTCCCCGTCCCCTACATCGGGCGAGCTGTGCATGGAGCCCATGCCCCCCATGTCCATTTCCATGTCATCATCCTCCTCCCCGCCTCCGTCCTCGTCCTCAACTGGCCCCATGGCTGCGCTGGTTCTGGTGCCGTTTCGACTGCTGCTGGTCCGGGGTCCTCCCTGCTGACCGTCCAGCTCCAGAATCTTCCGGATGATGTTCTCCGTGGGCGTGAACTCCCGTAGGAAGCGACTGGGTGGGCACCCCTTCAGCCCCGAGCGGACAGCCGCCACCTTGCGCTTGGTGTCGCACTTCATGTCCGACCACTTCTTGATAACTTCCCCGACCTCACGCTCACACTCCCCAATTTCATTGATGCGAGCGGTGATCTCCGCCCAGGTGCGTTTCTTCACTGTCGATGGCACGCCATAGTTGAACTTGCCTGAGGAAACAATAGGATTGCATTGTATGACATGGCAGATTCTTTTCTTCACTGGCAATAACTTTCTTTTGAGCTGAACTGCATGCATGCAAACAATGACACACATAACAACCTATGGAAAATATCATAGAGCATGAGACATGAGAGCAACATAAGAGCATTTCAAAGGTTCATTCCATTCATTGCTATATCTATGGTGTTTGAGGACAAGGCTTATTTTTAGCACTCTTCACTAACTCAAAGTTACTGTGCGAACACCCACCTACAACAATGTGGCGGTTCTTGCGGACCTCATCCAGGAGGATGTGCACCTCATTGAAGGTGAAGCGAGCTTTCCTCTTCTTGAAACGCACGGGCACGCCATCCTTGTCTAAATAAACTGGAGGTGATGTAGAGGACGTCATCCTCCCCCATCAACCCTTTGGAGTGCTCCTGTGTGGTCATAAGAATACAAGAGGCAGTTTAGACCGTAAAGTCTGGTTCATGAGAACTTACTTAACTAAGAATGAAAAAACAGTGGTGAATGGTTTACAGTTTCAAGACACAATGCACACACAGAGACACTACACACATACAGATAGAACTGGTAACAGAGACATGCGGAGAGATGTACTGGCTGATAGATGGAAGTTCCTAAATTACACATGTGTACACCCGCAATCGTGAGCTTCACCAGAAACAGAAAAAGTACAAGTGAGGCTACACTAGGAATAGTTGCCGATTCCTATGTTTCATCACTGATCTGACGTGATTTGGTAAACTGTATGATACGGTGTACACGCCCACTTCAAAATCATCAAAGATGGGTTCTTTCTCAAACTCGAGAGCTACCGCTTCCTCTTCACAACATGATGGTAATTCTATACCAATTGATTCCAAGATAATGCCCGAAGCAGTAGTGATGGGTTTTTACAGGGCTAACACTAATTTACAAAAAACAAACATTTCCTGGACAAATGGAATGCATGTTACCGGTGATGTTTTCACATGGATCACTTCGTTTCTGTGCATACCCTGACCGTGTGTAGTTGTTAGTCTACCTCGTATGCCGCTGTTACTGTATGCCTCAACTCACTGAGTGGGTCAGAATCATTGCTGCTGAATTACCATCATGGTAATGGATAGCTAGGTAACTTAGCCAACATTAATGTTAGCTATCCATTAAAAATAATTCACGTTAAGATTGCGAGTTATTTAATGGCTTAATCGACGAATGCATTGACATGATAACATAAGGCTGAAACCCGGTACAACAAAACTATCGTACTAGCATGTTCATGCTCACGTTTAATTTACGATATCTTCCTCATTGCCCTAGTTTTGGCAGAACGGCACAAAGCAAACGTTAGCTAGCCACTAGCTACCTTCCTAACCACCCCCATTAAACCCAGGACGCATGTCTATGTACACTCATGAAGTCAGGAAACATTTCTTTAACTTCAAAGACACAGTAAAGTGATCAAAATGACCGTGAATCACCGTGTGTTTACCTTCAATACGCCGCTTTTCGTATTCCTTGTATTGCGGACGAAAAACCAGAAACTTCGTACAGTCGGGTGTAGCAACGTTGCGCAGACTCCGTGTGCCTTTCCTCCGTCCATGTTGCTGGATGATGCTGTAGTACCGACATAGACCACTACCTTTGAGACAAGGCGCTGTTCGCCATCTCCCACCACCTAACTTCCCTGAGGTAGCTATCACACAGCTCTCTTCTTTCATCCCTTCTTTGCAAATTCTGATTTTTTTCAAACTTCTTAAACTCAAGTCAAAGCTAATTTTAATACAATTTTTACAGTTAAAAACTGACAAACCTGAAATGTATTAATAGCCTTGTCAAGTTTTGTAGCTACCATTCAACAATGTGGAGGATGAATGAATTCCATAACACTGAACATTAGTTCAATATAATTGATTAAAAATAAAACCAAGTAGATAGCCAGATATTAACAGACTGAAGGCTGAGATGACCGGTTACACTCTCACGACTTTTATTTAGTATAAAATATGAGCATTAACAACAGTGACTGAATTCTGTGACCCATGGCAAATGTTACCACATTCTTGTTTTGCTGGTCGACACCTACTGGCTCCATGCAGCAATGGCACTTTGACTGTACTTCAATGAGTGTGCATGTGTGTGTGTGTGTGCTTGTGTGTGTGTGGATATGAAAGTGTGCATTTGAGGGGATGTGCGTCTGTAAACAGAATTGTGTATGTGGCACGTTATTGTGCACTATAATCCCATCAGATGGAACTTATTAACACAGATAGCATCTCTGAGTAATACAGCTACCTAGAGGCCCTAACAGCCAACTGCTATCTAGCTACAGCATTGCACATAAAGCAAACCAACAAAGACAAAGTGCGTAAAAGCAAGTACTAAATACAAAATCTGGAGGTGGAGGAGAAAAGAAAACATGCAGGTGATTGCAGTAGAGCCATAGAGCAGTCTGGCCAACATTCTGTGCTAGAGAAGCCTTGAGAATGTGGATTGGGGTTGGAGGCTGTGCAGTGCAAACAAAACATTTCTGAAGTTACTAGCATCTTCTGTATTCAGGAGTACATTGTCAACTGGAGCCACTGGAGAGAAAGGAAAGTAGTGGGACACTTGAATACATGACAATTCATTACATTTCTTTATGTGGTAGAGACGGATGATCACTGGTAAGGATTTATTTTAAGAAAATACAAACAAACAAAAAAATCATCCTTGTGAAAGGAAGTGTAATTATGGTAGACTTCAAAACATAAAAAGGGTAATTCATCAGTAGGATTACACAATGTTGTAATTTGCTTGGTGTTTTATCGTCAAGGGGCGATGCACTTACCTCTTGTACGTTGACTTTGATGGTGCCATTGTTGTCCTTGTCAAGGGTTTTGAAGGCACCTGTGAGATCCAGGAAGAATGAGGAGTAGAATGAACTGGTCTCATTTCACACTAACAACCAAGACCTGATCAGGGTTACTGGATCCTAATTGTCTAGAAGGTCAGTCAGCAAGTCTTGAACCTCAATTGCAGTCCTAATGCCTTCCAATGCTGCACAGGGAGCTGGGAGAACTCTATTTAACTCTATAAACCGCTTTTTACAGGACTGGGACTTCACCTGCGACATCATCATCAGATTTTCGTTGTATGGCTGGTTTACCAGTGTTTTTGTGTGTGTGTGTGTGTGTTTCCCGTCAGAACATTATGAACTATAGGTAAGTGCCTGCACTAATGCTGCCTTTAGGAAAGGGCTCAGAAAAGGTGCAAGTGAAGCCTCACACACTTCAGATTTAACAGCATGTTTTGTTTGGTCCTTGGTCAAACACAATGCAAGTTTTGGACAGCGGCATCTCCTTGGGAATTTAAACCAATAACAATGTTGCACCAATCATATTGTGCATCCCTTGAAGCAAAATGGTGCACTAATGGCTACAATGAACAGAATCACTATATGTTTACCTAACATAATATTCAGGAAAATATCAGAAGGAGCTGATGTGCAAAAGCATTCAATTTGTTGTAATTGCCTGAATTCTTATTTCACCTGTCAAACTGAGAAAAAGCTCTGTTACTGTATATCAGTATTGTCTCTTAAAGTGTTTTAGAAATAAACCTGACCTAACATATAAACCTGGCTTTTACAGTACAAGACATTAAGCAAAGCACTATCGACCTTCAACACCATCTGACTTTTTTAGTTGTGTTAGTTGCATCTGTATCACTGCTAGTAATATGGGATAATGTACTGTCCACTGGTCAATATCAGAAAATAACTCCTGATAGGACAAATGAGACCCTGGGTTCTTGCTTTTCTGATATTGACTGATATTTTCTGTTATCGGCATTCAATACATTGAGACCCTATGCAGAATTTTCATAGGCATAAAACAAAGAAGTTAGTGCAAAGAAGTTATGAAAGTTAGGAAGAAAGATAAAATGGAGAACGGATTAGCCATGTCTTGCTGTGTGCTTATGCCTACTAGTTTATGAATATAGTTCAGAAACCTTGTTCGACGCGTGAGGAACGAGAGACAAGAGTAAGAAGGTCCAGGGTGAACATTATCTGAGTGGCAAGAGCTCTGAGAACATGAAGCATGCAAAAGTGACACTGACCTTGCTTTGCTGTGATTGTAAGTTACATTGTGCCTGTCTTGGCAGAACAATTTGTATTTCAGTTTATGTTCAAAATGCCCATCACTAACGTTAGTGGCTGGCTTTTTTCAGTAGAGGTAGGATAACTGTCTGCAGCTTTGTAAGTACAGCAATGTTTGAGGATGAAGCTTGCTGAAGTTGAATGTATTTGAGTACTATTTATCTCACTTGGCAGCGTATTGTCTTGCTTGGTTTATGCCTGAAGTGCCTGCTACTTGCAAAAGAGTATAGAAACCTAGCAAATATCGTATAGTAAACGATGCAAGAATAGCTAACGTTGTGTCGACTGAATGACATTATGGTATGTGTATGACAGCTGGTCAGATCTTTTGAAAATAAATGCATGTGTGTAGGTACAGCGGTGAAGAGGAGGGGGGTTTACAACAGTATTGGGATCTTGTCATATTCTTTCTCTCCATGGAGCTCCCCATACAGCTTTTGGCTATGCTAATGCAACAACAACGCAAAAAAGAAAACCAGACTTGCTGAGCGCTTCTTTAACCTGCTTATTATATGACTTTATAATATAATTATAACCACGCAGGGCTGTTAGCCCTGTACATATCCAAGATCACCATTATATAACTATTTCATCAGTATAATGACACGGTAGTGCAGCTGAAATTCACATCATGGGGAACTATCATGACACACAATGCGATATAGCACAGCCCTACCAATGCAGGAACACTACAACAGTACAACAATATTTGGCCTGTCACTTTTTTCAGCCTCCAATCCATTCCAAAACAACAGCTCTTTGGCCAAAACTGTAGCTGAATCAAGAGTACACAGGACTGTGAACTGCATAAACGGTTCACATAAACATCTTAGTTTTCATCCCCTAGCCAAATTAGTCCTTATCAAGACTACTGTGTCCATGTAAGTAAGTAAGTCGTTTTAATTTACATAGAACATTTAAAACCAAAGTGCTTTACAATAAAAGAAAAAAAAAGATAAAATTAGAGAATGTGAACACAGCGTGACAACAAATATCCATTGCTGAGCTGCCTGGCAGTGAACACCCCACTTATAATGTTTTAATGTCCAGACTTGACTCTGATATTGCGGATGCCGTGCTCAAGTGCTTCAGCTGTTCTAGGCCTACTTTTGCAGCCACCTCCATTTTCCACATTATTTTTAACACTGTGCAGACAGCCTTTCAGATTCCAACTCAATAGATGGAAAAAGAGCTCCCACTTACGGCACATGGCATCTAGTCGCACCAGGCATCCAATGTAGTTGTCAAAGTCCATGTTTCCATTTTCATCACTGTACCGGCGGATGATCATCTCAAAGAGCTGGTCATTTAGAGGAAAGCCTGAGGAAAATGCAATGAAACACTTAAGCACTTAAGTGAAGAACCATGGGGACATCACAGACCACAGACAGCAAACTCTAGCTGATATGAAATTATGGCTGCACGATTATTCATTAAAAAACTGCGATTCACACCTGCAGGTACAAAGGGTTTTCTGTATTTTATTTCACATACTGCACCACAAGTAAACTCTCTTATTTCTTTGTTCTGGGAGTTTGTCAAGCGCCCGCAAACACTGCAGTGTCATTGCTTTCTAACTCAACCGATGACAAGTCAACCTTTGCGTCACATGATTTAGTGTAGCAGCAAGCCGGCACTTCGAGAGTTTTCGAAACAGTGCAGTGACGAACGAGTGCAAGATGGATTGCACTTGCAAAGAAAAACAGACTACATAAACGATGAAACCCCTTATGGTGAAGAGATCAGCCAACTGCCATAACGGAACCAGTTCTCTGAGCATGAGTAAATTAACTACATAGATGGCCGCCTTTTGAAGCATCGGCTGCAAACAGTAGCAAATGGACAGACTTTAGCACACTTTCACCTTGTCAGTATGACCAGAGACACTTATGTATGACAGGATTCAAGATAGTCTTCATTACATCTCACTATACTGTACTAGTATAAGAGAGTGAAATTCTTGTGTTTTTGCTCCTCAAAAATAAACAATAAATAAATGTTGAAAGAGAGAGAGAGAGATAGAGAGTGACTGTGTGTGTGTGTGTGTGTGTAAAATGGAAAGTGTTGTACTGAAAAGACAGGCAGAGGCTTAAGGTGCCATTGTTTCTGTGTTCATAAGCCTTGTCACTTGGTGGAAAAAACTGTTCTGGAGTCTGGTGGTCCGAGCCTTAAGACTAGGCTGTTTTCAATGTATTGTTGGCATTTTACGCAGGTTGCAGATGTTTTTTCTAAAGGCATATCAGGAAAAGACAGTTTATCAGTGTGATAGAGGTATCACTACACAAGTTCCCAAATCCCTCAAACACAACCGAGGACAGTTCCATGTGTTCCATTAGTTCCATGTGTTTACTGATGGCAAAGCGGCTTGTGAATGTTCCGTTAATATTTTGCATGCCAAGGCTTATCCTTAACCTGTCTTACCTGCAGCTCTGAATGCATTTGGCAGCTCAGCTGCGCCAATCAGCCCCGAGCCATCTGCATCAAACTGCTTGTACACACCCTATACCGAGACAGGAAGAAAATAAAGAGAGACACTGTTACAGTGCAGTGACAATGTAAAGAGTATCT
Organism: Tenualosa ilisha; assembly: GCA_015244755.2. Classification (NCBI taxonomy): domain Eukaryota; kingdom Metazoa; phylum Chordata; class Actinopteri; order Clupeiformes; family Clupeidae; genus Tenualosa; species Tenualosa ilisha. The sequence goes on from PYXC01002418.1 coordinate 2,713,889, forward strand.
AACAAATGGTTCAATGTTGTCACAAACCAGATATTACACCATTGTTTATTAACCACAAAAGTATTAGATTATCAACCATGTATGGTAGGTTTTTTATGGTTCCATATTGCCTCCTGAGAACTTCAGTACAAGAACCAACAGATAACTTTGATTCTGTTCTCTTTATAATCTCACACCAAGCAACTTTATTGACTCATTGATACCCGAGTTGTGCTTCAGTGGCTCCTGGCTCCACAGTTGGTTTGACTGACACATCAATTCTCTCCTCCACTGATACGGCACACATGCTGATGCTAATGAGCACAGGCCTTGGGTCAGTCTGATTTCAGAGTGGGCTGACGAAACAGCCAGGCAGAATCTGACTGATAGCCTACCCTTTCATATTTTCCTCTCCTCTGAGCATCAGCTCAGCTAAACATTAACTCGCTTTGCAGCGTGGGGCTCATGCATAGTGCATATCATTACTAATGAAAAGTATATAACCTGATACAATACTATTGTAAAAGGCACTGTATAAATAAAACTGAATTGAATTGTACTGACAGAATAAAAATGTCTGACACACTGTAGACTGAATGCAAAAGTCAGAGCAACTCTGAGTAGTTGCAGTTGAGGAGCCCACCTGCCATTTCTTGATGTTGTTCCACAGGTGTTTGAACTCGTGAAAGCCGAGTTTGCCAGTGCTGTCACACTGCAGGTGTGTTAAGGTCCCCTGCATTTCTCTTGTTACATGCAAATTTCTCAAACAGGACATTGAAATGTGATAACTGACAGACATGTCAACGAAACAACAGGATTGTATAGGTCTAGTAAGATTTGAAGGTGCAGTCAGTGATACTAAGCAGTTTGTACTATAATCAATATCACCTCACATTCTTCTAGCTCTCCATTGTCCAAGAAACTCTTTTTTACACCCATTCATTCACTTCTCAATGTATTCTCTTCCATACACACACACACACACACAATGCAGGATACATCCATAACAGCCACCATACTCCTGCAGGATTCTATGCTGAAGCCATCTGTCTTCAAGTCTTGATCTGTGAGATCATAAAACACAAAAGTCAAATCTGATTTCCCCAAAAACCAAACCAAATCACACCAAGCATACACCATCATAATCAGAAAGATGATTTACGTTTGGCAATGATTCTGTTGAGGATGTTCATCAGTTCAGTGGGGCTAACCTCCATGTCCTACACAGGAGCAGGAACATTTCAGAGTCACGTCAAAATATTTGGGGTCACTGCAAAATGCTTTCATAATTCAGAACACATAAATAACAGTCAGAAATGCACTATGAAGGAGGAGGCTACAACAGTAAGATTAACTACAGTGCAAAAACTGCTAAGAGAAGTATTTCACAGGGTCAAGGGCATGACTGAACAGGCATTTTTGTACTTACATCCCCAGCCAGCTGCTGAAACACTTTGCGAAACTGCCTCTCCTCATCGCTCTCATGCTGATCTGCGTATGCATGGGGTCTACGTACGGGAGGCTAAAGACAAGACAAGTTATTAGAACATGACAGTCTTTCTGTTGTTGCTCACTGCATTTTCCAATTCAGTATGATTAAAGGGATAGGGTATGTTCAGGCGTCCTTTTTAAGTATTTGCAGAGTTTCCTTCAATGCATTCCAGCTATACAGCATGACAATTATTAGCGGATAGCAGATAATATTTGACTGGTGCAACCATGTTGTGTGCCCCTACTTGAAGTGTGATTGGCTGACAGTTATACAAGACTGTAGCAATTCTTCTATTCTATGTCATAGCTTATTAGTAACCACTAATATGAGGCACTGTATGGAAACGTGGGATGACTCACAGGGTCTGAGGGCACAAACTGGGCTGGGTCAATGTTGCTGTAAGAAAGCAAAGCAAACATTTGTGAAACGGCACTCCGACACATACACTAAAATGTAAGAGACAGTCTAGCAGAGCTGGCTAGAATGTAGAGACGACGGAGGAAAGAACGTTAAATGTGATATGATTCAATTCAATTTTAATTATGAAAAGTAATTTTTTATGTTTACTCCCCGCCCCCCCAACACCAAACACGTGCACGCGCGCGCGCGCGCCACACACACACACGGCTGATTAGGCCTACTGCTCACCTGACCACATCCAGAATGCCTCCAATCAATCTTTTGGCAAGAAACATCTTGGGTTGGCTTATATAAAAGAATCTGGGAACAAGGGAACATAAAACAATAGAGCAAAGATCTTCACTTTCACAAAACAGTCTGACACGTAAAAAAACGTTGTAGCGGATTCTGACACACCCACTACAACTATTTCCCCTACCCCCAATGGGTCCCACCCAATGACCACAAAATAAACAAACGTACACATTTAAGTAAATTTCTCACAACTTCACAATTACAAATTGAGTTCTACGTAAAGGGGAACTACGTAAGTAGCTAGGACACATCCACTGCACGATGGATTTGTTGACAGTTTCGCAAGGCCTGGTACAACTTTGCACTCGAGTAGTTGGAATAGTGGAATAGCAAGAAAGACTATCGGTGTTACACGACATTTTTCAGTATAACCATACCAAATTTAGTTCGAATGACGCAAATCAACAACCGTTAGAAGTACACAAATGGCATTTGTCCGACTCGTTAGCCTTCAACTGACAGCTTCCTAACAGGCTTGCCCTTGCAGCTAGCTGGCTAACCGTACTTCAAATCAATCCTATGCATTACACGTCGATGCTTTCTTTTAAAAAGTTACACAAGCAGGGTAAAAAATACCAAGTAAATAAATGTTTGCATCCCCCAAATCATATGCATGTATTAGTAGTTCACAGATCCATGGCTGACGTATAGCTTAGCCATTTTACTAACACGTCAAGTTGCTTGAATTGACCTGTCTCACATGGACACTAAAGTAGCTTCATATTTATAAAAGTGTGAATAGTCATATGCAGTACGGAGGTATATATGTATATCGATTGCTCTTCTTATACATAGAACTTATAATGCTGCATTTTGATCGCACTTACCAAGGCGGAGTGAATTCGAGCGACTGCTGCACTCTGTCAGTAACGTTAACGTTACCACACGCTTTCACTGACTCAGCTGCTGATGAGGTGTAGGAGGGGATCAGCAAAATTCCTCGAACTCGGAGGGTGTGCGAACAATACAGATTAGAAGAGAAAGAAATAGGCTACACGACATGTATTCAAGGAATATATTGTAGCCTGGATGTCTTGAAAAACCTGTTCTAGTTTGTTCTGCAAACATACAGTATTTCAACAAGGTTGGCTATAGGCATTTGGTATACCATCTTGATCCTAGATAGAAAATTATTGTATAGGTGGTAGGCTACTTTTTGTGTTTTATCTACCTTATGACTCATATTATTGGTGTCCTATGAAAGGACACCAGTGAATAGGATACAATTGGCCTTTGTAGGTACAGGCCTAAATGCTTGATTCACCTACAATGTCCAATGGCCTCTGGTATGGAGGAAGGGAAAGGTTTGATAGTCTTAAAACTATATTTCCAAAAGCAAAGTCTGTACTTAGATGTGATGTAACATTATTAGTCCAGTATGAATTTAGGAAAATGGATCATGAACACATCCAGCATTGAAGTGTTTTGCAAATGATCTGCATACATGATGGCTCATACACAATACAAAAAGGTATTGTCTTCATAATCAGCTGAAGTAGTTTTGTGGGGACATCTATTAGTCAAAAATTTTACCCTGTTCCCCTGTTATATCACTTTGCCATAAACAAGCTGATAGGCCTGAATGCAGTCACTTATTTTTTCACTTATTTTTGTTGTGATAAGCCTACCCATGCCTACACTGAGAGACTACTGCTCTTGATCAAGATCATTCAATTATTTTACCCTCTCTGCTTGAATGGTACCGATGGACCAAATTCTGGGGGTCTGGGGGTTCAAGAACCATATGGAATCAATCTGTGTGTAATTCTACTGTATGGCCTGTCAGAATGTTACTCCTAACAAAGGCCAGACAATCATAAATACACAAACATACTCAATGGAGTACTCGCAGGTATCAGCAAAATTCAACAAACTCTGAGGGTGTGTGAACTAGACAAACTAGAAGAGAAACATGTACACAAACATTACATACATTCCAGGAAAAGGCTGTAGCTGCTGTAACTGCTCTAGCCTGTCCTGCAAGCACACCTGGCCAACAAGATATGAAAAAGTTGGTATGTAATTCTTCCCTATGTCCATGAGAGCTAAGAGGGTTACTCCAATGACTGTACATATAACTGAGAAATAGAATCTACATGAATAACCATTAGTACAGTAATAGTAATCACATTGAGATATTCATATAAAGCCTGATCTTGTTTCACCTGCAAGCATATCTTTGGCAGATATGCATACATGTTTGAAGTCAAAGCTGTCACTATACAGGAAGCCCTTATTGAAGCATTTTCATTATCATACTAGTTAGATGAGTTAAAATTATTTGGATGTAGCACTTTTCTTGAAAATAATAATCAGACAAAAATCTGTACACATACACACACAGCAACATCTTCATTATATTCATGTACATTTAAATATCTTATTCCATTTCTAGAGATCAGTTTCTGATTAAGAGGTATGGCAGGCTAGTCATTCTTAGCCATCAACTTCACCATTTGTTGGCCACAACAAGGATCACAAAAATGTCCCTAAAGGCCTCATTTCCAAAAGATGAATCCATTAAAATTTATAATAAATGAAAAAGGTGAGATAACAGCAGCCCACATTTCCTGTCTATGTTTTTTTTTAATGGTGCTTTGCTCAAATACTTTGAAAGAGCAGCGTCCCTGAAGCTTTCACAAAGCTCAGCGGTTAAATGTCTCACAAATTTGTGTCATCAGTGGTGCCACACCACACAGTTCTGGGATCAGCTTAAATCATTCATGTCTGCTTTGTCTTCCCAAAGTTTTCCTTCCCTAGACAAACATTTGTCAGACTCCAAAGGCCACACATCTAAAAAAAGTGTGTGGGTAGATGGCTGATCATAACGATTTGACTTCTTGCCTGCAGAGCATGGTCATCATGCCTCCCTCTCCTCCTTTGCAGCACAGGCAGTCAGCTTCATTTCCTGCCGAGCAGTAGGCTGGCACGGATGACCTTCGGCACATGGCGAATAGTGAGGGACACCCTGGTCCCTCGGGTGAGTACCTCCCCTGGCTGGGCCGAGGCACAGGTGAGGTTTGCCACCCTCTCCGTCAAAGTGTCCTGGCACACATTCTGGATGCCATGTAGCAGGCACTGGTACATCTCATCCTGCAGGATGAGCAGGCTCCGTGGTTGTAGCAGGAGGGAGAGCAAGTATCGTCTCTCCTCAGTCTGGGGGTCCTCCATCTGAGCATGGAGAAAGATGAAGGGACAAGAGCAGTTAGAGACAAAAGAATGGCTTGATGCGTAAACTTAAAGCCTGAGGACAACTTATAATAACTGAACAGGCGAAAGCTAAACGGCTAAATCTGAAAAGTAGATAATCTGGTTTGGCTAATCATTCCAACTTAATTATCTGCAAAGAAAAACATCCCATGGCGATACAGGAAGAGGAAGGGGTGAGACCAACATCTCCTGATTTGCCATCCTTTCTGAGTTGTGTGTTTGTTTAGTAACAGAATATGTAACTAAGTAGTGTGTGTGTGTGTGTGTGTGGTGTGTGTGTGTGCAAGCACGTGTGGTGGCGTTATACACAAGTTTACCTCACACTGGCTAACAGGCCTGTAGAAGTCCAGAAGAGTGTGGGAGCCTAAACTGATGGTTGTTACAGTGGGGTGATACAAAGGGCCATCCTCATGTGGCTGACAAAAAGATTGCAAAGAAATGCACAGAGAAATAAATAAATAACATGACATACAATCAATACTACTACAGCTGCTGCTACTACTACTTAATAATAATAATAATAATGAGAAAGTACAATTTGTCATTATTAGTTGTTTTTGTTTGTGAACAGTGTGAACACAGGATTTACCATAATGCCCTCGCCCGGTTTGTATTCATTCACCAAGACGTGATTAGCAGCCTTTCCAGCGAATGCCCCTAAGGAAGAGATCTTGTTTGTGTATTTCAGCAGCCAATCAGGAAGCTTCTCAGCAAGCATTCCTTTTGGGTGAGGCAGACCACCTGAATGAAGCAGGGCCATTAAAACACGCCAATCCATAAGCCAACTGCTGTTGGTCGATGTATGGTTTAGGAATAATGTTAGTCATAAAGCTTTTTGAAAACCAGGCTTCAAAAGCTTCCTGTTGTTTAACACTTGTCTTTCGTGTGTGATGTATATCTGAAACCACAATGTCCTGCCTTGCACATTTTCACATGCATTATTGTCCTATCTACACAATTCAATCCAAGTTACATACCCCAGTTCTGAAGCCTCCTCCCTGATAACTGTGTCCATTTAGGTTTGGGGGCTTTGTACACCTGCAGTAATAATAGAGCAACGAACAGGAAGTTGTCTATTATTCACTTCCAAAACTTAACTCACAAAGCCAACCCAACACATGTAAACTGTAAACCTCCACTCAATCTTCAACATTTCTTTTTACTTGCAAGTACGTTTACAAATACGTTCATTTGTGTTAGTCTAGTATGCACCTCTTGTAAGAGATACTGCTCTTCGACTTCTGAGATGAAATCTGGGATGTAGTAAACTGTGGACGGTGCCTGGAAAAAGAAAGATGGTTCAGGTGTGTGTCACTGACGCAGGCGGGCACAGGTGATCATGTAGCCGAAAAAAAACATTTTATAAGCGGCGAGAAGTTGTGACGTAGAGTAGCTTACATTTTTTACAGTGTACTCTCCCAACTCCTTTGATATTTCACATGAGTATGCCATGCTTGGTGATGTAAACACAGCCTGGAAAAAAGAAAGGCCAGTCTACGTTAACTGCGATTAACGCACGAGAGCATTTAGTAAAGCTCTTGGCCTTTCTCATATACGCATCCATTAGGCTACTAGTCCAATATATCAAATGTATTTTAAATTTCACTGCCTCGCCAGCAGGACATTAATACGACAATATCATCTAACGCAAATAGCATACCTTTCCATCAATAAGCTAACAGCCTGCTGGTTACCTCCAATCTGTCGTATCATGTCTGTCGTTGGTGGTTAGTCATGAGCTTGGCTCTCGACATGCTGTAGTTACTGCCATCTAGAGCTGTGGAATGAAATTGAAGTAGCCTGGGCAAATGGTTGCAGCAAAGCCCACTACGAACAGTTGACTGTAGGGGTTGCGAACTACATGAGAAAGACTCATAAAGCCATTTATTCCTCCTTTTGATACATTATACATTTTAACGTTGTTCTATTTGGGTAGTCTGTAGTTCCATGTTGGTGTGGCCTAGAGAATAAAGATATGACCATATTCATAAAAACAAATGCATGTCTTTGTGAGTACCTATTGTATATTTATCATATTTATTGTGTTTGTGTATTTTAACCATTTTATTTGCTTGGTTGGATTTCCCTCTCTTCTCCTCCAAATTCAGCATCAGCATTGCAGCTATGGAAGCAAGTTGCCATGGTAACACCAGAGGCTGAGAGCATCTTCAATAGTTTACCTTTATTAATGGTTATTGATCCAAGAAGCCATGGTGTACATGCATGGTTCACTCCTAGTTTTTGTTGCTGATGGTGTTGTTGTTAAAATGCTTGAAAGGCTATTTAGTGATTTATAATTAAAATACTACAGTTGGGTTTAGTATAGTTATTGTGCATTTACGATAGCCTACAGATATAGTATTGCAGAAACACTCACAGAAAATGTCAGCATTCTTTTCAATGTCCAGCAGTTTAGTAGCCTAGGCTATTTTTGGTCAAACTAAAAAGGGCACTGGTTTTGGAGGTCACAGCTCCACATACTCTACGATTTTCCACATTATATTCTGTGCTCTTTCATTTTTGTGAACAGAATATGAATTATATAGTAGCCTATTTAGAAAAAAAACATTTAAACTGATTTTATGTGGCTATAATTCAGATCTCTATTCAACTAGTTATCCATTAACCTGCATCTATCTTTCTATCAGTCTCAATGCCACTGACACTATATTGTGGATAGATTATGGATTTTTATGACCAGCGGGCAAGAACCAGGTCTACGTCAAAATTTTCATTGTACCAACCTCATTTGGGTGGAAAATAGGAGGGAGAACATTAGCGCAGATTGGCTGCGACTGCCCTGTGTTGCTGTAGCCTTAGGTCTGTGCTGAGGGGGGTTGAGTTGCAGTGGCTCAATAAGAAGCAATGGAATCGTGACAAGAATACAACTACAGTGACATCTACCTCTGAAAAGCAGCACTCCAAAAGGCGAGCCTGTCTCCCTGACAACATGATTTTTTATCATCATCGCATCTGTTATTATCCTCTATCTCAGACAGAGAGAGATAGAGAGAGGGAGAAAGAGAGAGGGAGAAAAAGAGAGACAGGGAGAGATTAACTTGAAGAATGGACTAGGAGACTCCCTTGATCCAAATTGCATTCAGCAACACTGCCACATTCTTCCAAAAGAGCTGTTGCTCCTTTACATATCAATGCTGTTCCTTACGTTTGCAGCCATTGTTGGATGGGCTCCGTGTAGTTGCTTCAGCAAGCAAAGCTGACTGTGGATCTGATATGGATTTGTCTGGTCCAAAGTCAAGTTGCCACATTTCTCATAGTTTAAGTGCATGACATCATCTTTCCTGCCCTGTCTAATTCAAAACTGAAGCATCCACCAACTGAAGCATGTTAGTTATTGTTTCAGGTAAGTAAGATCTTAAATAAGGCCAAGGCACAATCTATTGCCTGAATATAAATGTATTATGTTGATTTTTATATTAAATGGATCTTTAACACATTTTGTCTAAGCAGAAAGATAGATGTCTGATGAATGTGTATTGTAGTAAGGCAACTGGCATACATAGTGTTTCTGATGTTTCAGTTTGAGGATGTGCTTGTACTTACGCGAGTGAAGCATAGAAATGATGTGCACTTGAGGACATGAAACAGGATGTGATAATGAAAGTTAAATAAAAAATAAACTTGAATCTGGAATTTAAAAGTGCAAAACTTACTTAGGGATACTGATTCATATCTGTCCTTACCAATGAAAAGTACAACATGTTTTTATATGCAAATATATATATATAATTGTAAACAAAACTAAATGGCCTGCTGTAACTCAAATTTAAAGACGACAGGCCATTTTGCTTATTATTCATTAAGAAATTCTGAGATACAAGGGGGATTTCTCAGTGTCATTCACTGTCTTCAGTTGGATAACACAATAATGATGCTCTATCAAAAACATACTGCAGAACTGTGGACAACACAAACCTGTCAAGAGTAACTCTATGCTGGTGTAGGCCTAACTTGCTTTCTTCCCCTTGATGTCTAAGGGTGTACAAGGGTGACAAACTGAAAAGAAAAAGAACTAAACTGAAGACAGCGAGTGGGGAAAGAGGAGAGAGAGAGAGAGCTGGACATGAGGGGGGGAATAAGGCAACAGAAGACAGGTGGTGCTAAAATGAACATTTATAATGACATTTATAATGACTCTTCGTTGTTGCCGTCAGAAAATAATCTTTAAAAAAATCAATATCAACACTGAGATGCTGACTTCACTGGTAATCCACAGGTCAAGAAACACAACTCACTGATAGCTTTTGTTTACAAACACAATACTACAGTCACATTAAATATTTACGACCCTTTGATTCTCATAATCAATGATGTTAAAACAAATCAATAGTAATAATAATCATAATAATTAAAAAAAAGACAAATATTAAACTCTCCAGTCATCCCCCATTCATTTCTGCTGCTCTCATTTATTGACAGTATGTAACATGTTAAAAATAAACAACTTACTGTATGGTATCCCTGTGGGTGGACCATGACTGGCAGCGAAAAGCATCTGTGGCCTGTCACTGATACATTCAATGCAACATAAAGTACAGACTTTGTTCTTCCCTCTACCCGATTGTTCCATTCTACGGACTTCCTGCCTTTTGGCAGCATCTATAACAGATTTTATATATATATCTATCTATATATATTTATTGGTATATACATTATGCATGTCGAGTTTTGGCATTTGTGTGTTAGTGAACAGTACACAAATATATGGTTACATCTGAGTCTTTGTAAGGTGGCACTTGTTTGGATGTTTCCAGAGGCTGTCATCATTTGAGACATATGAAATGTGGGAAAAGAAAGCCCTTTCATACATACCGAAAGAACACTGCCCTAAACACTGATGTATAGGAAAATGGATTTGACCACAGTGTAAGGCTACCAGTTATCAATTTACCAATTAGTGTTCGACTTCTGTGATCATCTTCTGTCATCTGTGAACAATTTCACTTCATGCTGCCAGTCACGTCATATTTTCACATTTTCTTAATGAACTCCATTCCCAACATTAATGGTGATAATACTAATAAAATAAAAACAATTGCCATTGAAAAGAGTCTTTCCTTATCTTTTCATTCAACATTTGTATCAGCATTTAAGTCCTGTAATTGTCTCATGACAAGAAAACACTGAAAATGAAGAATGCACAAATTTGTTTCCAGAGTTTGGCAATGGAGTCAACGTGATCACTCCAGGTAGGGTAAGTGAAGGACAAAAGGTCAAATGAGGGTCACTGGAGTAAAGTTTAAAAGCTCATGGCATGAACCAAAGGAAAACTGTATGGCAGGCATTGACACATTGTACATGCCCAGCTCAGGCAGAGGTGCTCATTTGTCATCCCTACCAGGATGTTACAAAATGTGACCAAGAGACCTGATTGAGTTTAAATGTGGAGAACCATCTTACAATAGACATGGAAGAACACACAGAAAGATAAATGTAGTTTGAGCCAGTTTGAGCGACAAGCACCGTGTGGCCAAAATTTTACTCATGGTATATACTGCACATGCAAACAGTGCATTTCAATGAACATAAGCTCTTAGCTGACTAAAACCTATTATCTATTATTAACTGTTCAACATTAGCCAGCCTTGAGTAGAGTGGTTTTGTGTAGTCAAGTTTGTACTTAAGAGGTGATCAAAGTCAATGCTGCTAGGTTTTTCATTCTCCAAAATAATGGTTCTCTCTGGCAGCAGCATAAGCATATTATCACATCTGCCAAAGCGTTTATGTTTTCAGCTCAGTGTTTGGTGTTTGTCTGTCAGTAAGATGATGCAAAAAAGAGAGAGCGAGAGAAAATAAAAAAAATCAGGCAGATTCTCATGAAACCTGGTGGACAAGTGGACCACGGTCCAAGGAAGAACAATTAACTTTTTGGATGGAATCTGGATCAAGGGCCAGAATCTGCAGTTAATTTCACTTTCTTCAGTGACATGGGGCGTAATGGCCTTGGCAGAGATCTGAACTCCCCAACTGCCCTTCTGTTACATAAACTTAGCCAGTGTTAGCTGGTGTTAATAAGCTTGTTTTTTATTCTGTCCTGCCTAATCCATCTACAGCGGCTAGCCACTCATTTTGTATGAATTTGTTGACATGTATCTTTTGTTCTGAAAAGGAATAACCATGATCTTCCAATGGGGAGTGTAAATGGATGGCTAGAAAGAAAGTCATGGGTAACTAAGGAATGCTCCTGCCTCTGTTTGGCACTCAGTAGATATGAGAGGGGAAGGATAAGGGAGGGAGGTAACCACGACAACCGTATGGGTCATTCTGTTCAAGCCAGACACCGCTACAGACGTTGACACAGACATCTACAGGCTGACTGTTCAAATCAGCCTATTACAGTAGAATAACTTCACTAGTCCTGATCACACAACATGACAGCTACACAGTGCAATTTTCACATGAGCATAAGGTTAATGCAGAACTTGACCCCTTCTCTAGCAGGTGTAAACAACCCTGTACGTAAAGCACAAATTGATGCTCAGGTTCCTCGCCACATGCAGGACACTGATATGACACCAGATATTTGGCCACAAAATTGAAGCATAATGGTGAACCCACAAGCAGAGTGAACGTGAGTTTGCAGGAAGGTGTCACTCCGAGCCTGTGTAGCCCCGCTGAAAAAGAGAACAGGGGACTAGCTCCAGTCTATATCAAGAAACCTGCAACACCTGTTGATGTCATTTAAGCTTAATTTACATGACTCATCTGTGTGTCCGCCATGACACCTTCATATCCCCTACAGTCAAAACTCCTCTATGGTGCAACTGCTTCTAGCACAGGTAATACATGCAGCAACTGACATCTTGCAAAATCCTGTGGCAGTAATGGAAGACTGGCCATGTATGCAGCTGGCCGCCACAAAAAAGCAAATGATGATATTAATCCCAGTGAGTGAGGCCAAAAGTCAATTAGTTGCCATGGAATTGTAATGGAATCTGGTGTCTGGAGTGTGATTTAATTGTGCGCAATACTGATACTTGGGGTTCAAATAGGGTCAGCTTCCCATACAGTTGCCAGGAGCTCCCTGTGTTTGTGGTTGCACATTTATAGGGCTGTATCCCAGGGGGAAACAAGTGCTGTTACCTGATATGCGACTCAATCAGAAGACTACAAATGGCCGTAGAGTAATAGCTGCATTCAAGTGTCACTCTATCATGACTGCAAAGAGCTTTAAGATTTCAAATCATCTGCTATCAAAATTCAATTATGCTCTAACAGTCAAAGTTGGATGAATCACATGGTTCTGAAAATTGTGAAGTTCACTGGGATGTGTGGAGCAACCACATGGGATAGACACACAGATTGACATACACAGGCCTACTGCTCCATTGAATGGGAGAAGAGAGCATGGGGAAACGATATCTCACTCAACTCTTTTTGACCTTCCCGACAGTGGACATACATGAACCAACACACATACAGACACACACACACATTTAATTATTCACAGACAGGCAGTTCAATTAGGTTGTGGCAACTGAAATAAGATGTCAGAGACCACTGGGGTCTGTTTATACATGATGTGGTAGGTACTGCCAGTCAAAATTGGCAGCAGACAGCAAAAAATCATATTTGCCACACCAATATAAAAAAGGTTGTCTCCTGACTCCAAACAAATAAATTGGGCATGAACTGTTACTGACATTCCAGATGAATGCACTTCACAGTAGCGTGAAACTGTAGTCCTATTCTGATCGCATTTAACCATAGACTGCTTATTAGTACTGGCACGTTCATTGAAATTAAATCCGCTAGTTCACAGAACTGCTCAAGCAATGACAAGAATGTTTATACAAAGAGTTCTGTGAGGCATAATGTTACCTTCATTCTGATTAAAATGACATTTATATGCATATAGTGATTACATTACAAAGAAACAGTAGACAAATAACAACATGTACACACATACATTCTACATTACTCTGCTGCATTTTACCCTGCCGATACAACACAACACTATCTGCCAGTTTTCAGGATTTTCTGACCCAGGTTGCCATGGTTACATGTTTAGATCCATGCACATAGGCCCATGATGGGCGCCCTCCCACCTAGCTGCGTGGGGGAAAAAGATAGGTAAAAAAATTAAAGAACATAGGAAAGTGTATAAATGGAGAAAAAATGAACCAGTGCTCTGGAATTGACGCATGCAGACACGTCTCAAGAAGATTTCTTTTTTCTTTTTTTTTTTCTTCTTTTTTTGTGTTTGTTTTGATTCCCATCCCCACCCTGTAGTTCACTTTGATATCATGCAATAGAGACGTGCAAAAAGATAACACCTAACTCCACAAAACACACTTTCTTGATCATAAATGGCGGTTAATATGAATACTTATAGTATGTTAATGCCTACTCCATGCCAACCTATAGAGACATTATGAAGGAAGAATGCAGTTCTGAATGCCAAAGCCACAATTTAAACTAATGCACAGGATGCATGGACAACACGTGTAAAACCCATATGGATGCATTAAAAAAACATCATCATTTTCTTACTCTATGTAGATATGGGGTAAAACAACACTAACATTGCTCTGTGTCTGCCTTTGTTTTTTTCAACGTTATGCATTTGATTATCTTTTCTCTTAAACTAAAAGATATAGACTGATTGGCACTTGATCAATGCATCTACAGGACATATTGGTATCTAATGCTTGATCACACATCTACTGTTTTGAGAAGCTGCGCATGTACTATTTTGGCACAGGTTGACTGTTATTACTGCGTCTAGGTTACTTAGAGTTACACCTCGTTTCATGCTCTCCTCTCACCAAGAGCACTTTTCTAATCAACAGACCAGACATTTTTTAAACTAAAATATTTTGTATATTTCACTTATCAAATAGCAGCATTTTTATTATTTTTAACTTACAGTTTTACAAAAAAGTACATGTAAACCTATTCATTCAAAATTTGTTTGTAAATTCAAAGGTTCATACAACAGACATAACAAAAACACAAAACTGGACAACATGCTACAATATTGCTTCCAATATTTCTTTACATTTTCTTTATGTTTGACCTAAAATCATCAAAATGACGTAGATATGGACACCAGCACTCCAGAATGAGCAAGTCTAAATGCACAAAAACGATTTTGCAAAAGCTAATCTTAATCAGGCTCTTGTTGGCACTTTCCTCATCCACACAAATATAACATAGTTCACACACTGAAATCCACAGCTCAAGACTGTATTTTTGGACTACAAACTATTGTTTAACTACACTAAAAGTACACATAGACCATGTGACAGGACGGTTTCCACAGTAGAAAAAATGAACTCAGACGGTTCTCAGAGAGAGAGAGAGCGAGAGTTAGGATATATTCTGTATAAACGACAACAATGACAGTTGTTTGAGCTTGAGGTCACGATCAAGTCTGTCTCAGACGTGGAACTCTTCCTTGCCTATACAACACTCCTCTTGTCTGCTCTCACATTGACTACAAGTAGCCTATTTCTCTGTAACAAAAAGTCCCTGTCTTTACAATATATTTTTTAGGTAGGACTACTGTGCCAACTTCAGGCTTAAGACAAGTTGAAAGACAGCTTCTGACAGGCCTCTCAGCTAACACCCTCGGCAGGGATCAATGTGCGTCCTGGACTGGGTTGCAAATTCAGCAGTTCGAAAGGAATTAACAAGAACCAAAGAGAATTCTTGCGTCAAAATGTCTTGCTGTCTAGGACTGCACCTCCTCCTGGGAACCAGGATGGTAAATCACTGCTGTGTCAGTGGTGATAATCTGACTGATGCCTCAGTCAGAGAGCTGTTGCCAGGGGTTACGACCCAATGACCTCTGCCCCTGAAGCCCATGTATCAGCCGTCATTATTTACTCTCTGGAACATCAAGAAGACAGGAGAGACAGAGAGAGAACTAGAAAGACGAGAGAGAGAGACTAAAGAATGTCTAGAGAAAGGAGAGAGAAGTTACGGGTAAGAAAGGGCAGAAATGCCAACAAAAGAGTCTTTTGCGAGGAGCGGTGGAGGAAGAGAACAAGATCTTGAGGAAGTATATGTGGGCGGTAGATGTGGAGTAGAGGTAGCTAAGGGGGACAACGTTGACGTTTGACGTTACCCCCTTTTTTCACAACATGCTGGGTCTGGAAACTAGACTGCTCTGGAAGAGTTTGGGATGGAGAGGGGTGGTGTCTAGCACCTATGGGAGATGAGTCCATGGTGGCCCACACTCACCCTCTCATGTCTGCTTGTGCTTGAGTCTTTATGGTGGAAAACTTCAAGTTTGCACCCAAACCAGAAAGTACCATGCATTTCTAATGTTGTTCCAGTGCGAGGTTTTTGATCACTGAGGTCTGATATTATGGAGGGTCTTTTGTATACCGTATACCATACCGTAGTTTAAGTATTTAGAAGGGAAGGCAAATGGATCATTTCCCATGTAACCTAACCTCTTCTTAACATCTCATTTTCACCACGATCAGGCTGTTAAAACTAGCAAGGATCTCTCCCTCTCCCTCTGTCTCTCTCCCTCTGTCTTTCACTCTCTTATTTGTGTCAAGAGAATGCCTCTCTTCTTCTCTCTCACAAAGCTGATTATACAGCCTGCCACTAAGGCTGTTGATAAATGTCTTCAAGACTTGGGAGGAACTAGGGAGGGAGGGGAGAGATTTCAAAAACAACAGGGGATTGGGATGAGCCTGGACACTGCTATGCCACCATAAATAGAAAGGGTGTTCGAATGGAGAGCTGCTAAGTGAGGACTGGAGACGCGAGGCTGACGTAGCACGACGGATGAATTCAGCAGCCCCTTTGCTGTGCAACATCGTTTTCAGGAGTCGAGCAGGTGCTCCAGGGGTCGACGTTGTTGTGCTGTCCTTTTGACTCATTGCTTTGTTTGGGGGTTTGCTCAAGAACATGCACACACTAACATCATGTTGTGAGTGTTGGCATGTGTGTATGTAAAGTACATTCCATAATGGGGTCAAACCCTGCATGCTTCCACAGCATGGACACCCGATTCACAGTGTGGTCAGAGGGGGGAACCCATGTTCTGTATTGTTTTTTGTTCGTTTTTTTTGTATTTTTACATATATATTTATAAGATCCCATATTCCCTAGGTGATCGTGTGATTAAAAAAAACAAAAACAAAAAAAAACTGTAAATTAAACTAAATTTAAGAGGATATTTCTGGATGAACTTATGGGTAGCAGCAAGAAAACTGATGTTATTGTTCAGCTTGTCGACAAATATGTTTGAGCCACGACAAAGTATGCGCCATATGTTAAAATGTTAGCCACAGCAACAGCAACAACATCAAAACATGCCCTCACAAACTGGATGGATTGTTTTTTTTAAATCGGGGTATGTCTACTGGGTGTACATACCATACATTGTGCACAAAGGTCGGCTAAGTGCCCTGACCTTTCACTCTGTTGAGTTGAGAAGGTCATTCAAAGGGCATTCATGTCCCTTTGCTTGCCTTACAGTGCATATTTTCTTTTCTTAAATCTAAATAAGAGTTCCCCCTGCTCCTCAGCACTGAGCCTTTATGTAGTGCTACATTCACATTGGAAGTTCCCTTCAGTTTTGATTCCCCCATAGCCCACCCACCCCCCTCGTCAATGCAGATGTGAGGTACAACAACCTGAGCTGCGATCACAGGCGGTAGCGCTAAAACAACACACACACACGCACACAAACACACACATACACACGCACACACACAAAAAAATCTTTCACTACCATAGGAGAGCAAGTTTTGTTTTCAAGAGGGCCTGGACAGGTCAGGTTTAAATCACATGAGTCTGCGGTTAAAGCAACACGCAGTAGGCTAGCACAGCAGATTAAATTGTTAGTAGGTTAAATTGCTGAAGATGTGTGAAGGTTCATCTCACTGGCGTCCTCAAGGTCTGGATCCAGTCAGTCACAACAAATGTTGCCATTTTCTTTCTCCTCCATTTCACTAAAAATCTTGGATCAGTGTTTGTGTTTTGGTTTCCCAAGCACGCGTGTCAGTGTCAGTGTCGTCCCTACTTCTAACTAGGAATCAATATGAGTTAGTAGCACCAAAATTGGGATCCAGCAACTAAGCCATAAGTATGCTGTTTGTTTGTTTGTTTTTATGTCTTCCTTCATTTTTGTTTTGAGTTTCTGAGTGTGTGTGTGTGTGTGTGCACATGTTTGAGTGTTTGTGTGTATGATTACATTCCTGTCCTCACCATAAAACATCAAACCCGTGACCTCATACACAGTCTCTGACCAGTAGTGGCTGAGTTTACAATTAACCTCTATGTTACACACCAACACAACATTTGATCCTCTTACATAGAAAAAAAATAACAGTAAGTCTTTACATTCATGTCAACCTGACAACACAGGTTATTTTAAGTAAATCTAAAAAGCATATGCGTAAAACCATACAGACAAGCAAATGATAGCGCATGTTATCTCAATGACCCGATAAAAATCACTTAATCACGTTAACTTGAAACGAGTAGTGTCCGCGTACACGAGAGGGACACTCTGATATGAGTGAAGCAATCAGAGTCACTCTGAACGCTTCTTTTCCACAACATCCGTCAACCTTGTAAACAACACAAACTGCGCCATATATGGTTGAATGCATCCGGAGATGCTGAAGGTAATATATCGACAAGGCTGAAAGCAAAACCTGTGAGTGGCTGAAGACTGAGGCCTGTGTTAGCCCCAGGAAAGAGACGGGAGCTAGGTACCTGAAACGCAATGCTAACTGTTAAAAAGTAGCAGAAAAACAGAAAAGATTATTGTTGGTGGTGTGTATAATTGAGGAGAACAAAATCTGGTGGTTTTGCACCTCGGCCCTGCATTGTGACAGGGGACCAAATGTTTAGACTAACACTTAGACAACTTAGAGGACTGAACGCCACTTTAAAAAGGAAACAAAAACATCGGTTTCAGTCAGAAAAACATATTCACATATCAAACATTCATCTCTCCCCCCACGGCCCACCCCCACCGTCACTATGATTCGCTTCATTCACTTGGCTTCATTAGTCCTTTTTAACGGTGACTGAAGTGAGAAGCTTGCCCATTGCAAATTGCCCCATGTTTAAATACCTGTCCACCCAGCTAATGTCACATGACTTGTCTCACTCCGGGTCCTCTCTGTGTCCCTCTGGCTGTCCTTCTCCCCCTCCTCATGTCTCCTTTTAACCCACCTTCTGTGGGTTGGTGGCGCGGACGCCTTGCTCGTACGTGATTCGCTGGCTGATGAGATACTGGGCGGCCTGTGTGGCCGCAGGTGATCCTGTGATGGTTACTTTCCGGTTGCGGGTGCCAGGGATGAACTCCCCCTTTTTGGAGATCTGGATCCGTGCCCCCGTCAGCTCCTGATACTCCACCAGTGTTTTGCCGCCCTTGCCCAGGATGGCGCCAACTAGGTTCTCCGGCACGGCGATCTCCACCACTTCCTTGCCGCCCTCTGTTAGCTTCTCGGTGCCCAGCAGGGATGATGCCACCAGGGGGGATGATGGATTCAGGTAGCCGTTGGACGCCCCAGTGGCAGCAGCCAGAGAGCCCAGGGAGAAGCCCCCGAGGCTGGGTGCGGCGGGATGGCCTCCCCCTCCAGACGCCTCACTGGCATAAGAGGCTAACAGGTTAGCGGCAGCCGCAGCTGCCGGGTTAGCACTAGCGGCAACTGCTGCTAGCACACCCGAGGCAGCGGCGGGGTTGAGGCCCAGGCCCAAGGTGTTGGTGTTGTAGCCGTAGCTGGCCAGGGTGTTGAGGGCCGAGGTGATGGCCAGCAGGTCGTTGCCAGAGAAGCTGGACATGGCCGTGGGGAAGCCGCCCATGCCAGCTAGGCCTGCCTGGCCCAGGAGGGTGGAGGCAGTGGCAGCCGCGGCGGCGTTGGGCAACACGTCGGCCGTGTTTGCATACGGCGAGCCGGTGGGATTGGAGTTGGCCACGGGGCCCGTCACGTTGGAGTAGCTGATGTTGAGGCAGCTGCTGCTCTGGGGGTCCTCCTGGATCTTCTGCACGATGATCTCCACCGCCTTCCGGTTCTGCTCTGGCTCGCCACTCACTGTCACCACACGCTCCTGCAGGTTGATGCCCTCTGGCTTCTGGGAGAGCTGGACCCACGCGCCAGACTGCTCCATCACCGCCTTCACTGTTGCACCACCCTTACCAATGATCAGCCCCGCGGTGCTGTTTGGCACAATCAGCTTAGCCTGCACAGAAAACAACAACAGACATGGATAAACAGGGGCGCTGGAAGAGTAGGCTGGAAACAAAGACTGGGCAGAGGTGAAAAATAGAAAGGGCAGGAAGAGTAGGAGATTAGAGGAGAGAAATTACAGAAATGCTGATGCACTGAGGGGGGCATGGAGACACACAGTATAGTATCTCCCATAGTCAGTGTATCTCTCTGACTTTAGTCGCACTCCACAGCCTCTGCTTAACTCAGCCATTTGTTGATCCCAGGGCTTATGCAGCAGCTGCCTTCAGTTCTCTCTCTCTCTCTTTTCTCTCTCTCTCCCGTCTCTCTCTCTTCTCTCTCTCTCTCCCCTCTCTCTCTCCCCTTACTCTCTCTTCTCTCTCTCTCTCAGCCTGGGACATGGAAGATAAAAATAACTGAGTGCCCTCACATTTTCCTGCCCCACAGAAGGTTTCAGTCCGTGGGGAGCCACCAGGGCCAAGGCCTGTTAATAGACTGATGTGCTGAAGGAAGGTCTGCTGAGCTGAATGTGGTCTAGTGATTGTCTGTCCACTTTCACTACTAGTACTACTGGGGTGCCAAGTTGCATTTACTAAATTCACTAAATTGACTGAATTCAGAAGGGTTTCACTACAGTGGCCTTTTAGGACATGCAGTCCTACATCAACTACGTCAGCTCCTTTAAGCTGACCCTCATGTGTGCTTGACAGGAGTTTTTGTATTAAAAATGAGTGTTCATCCTCAGCAAGAAAAGAATTAGGGAACAGATAAACTCCAATCATGTCACTTCAGTACACGTTTTAAGGCACTTTGTGACAGTTCCAATCATATAATCTAATTATTCTAAGGTGTTGGAACTATGTGTTTACCTCTCATAATAAACACAGGTTGGTTATCCCATTGTTACTCTGCCTGTTTGTAGGCCTCCATCTACCTACCTACCATGCATACTGAGAGCATTTGTTTCAGCTCAACCACTATACTGTTACTTTGTTGCATAGCAACAGACCTCTTCATTTTTGGTGAGAGACATCATTTATAATGAATAAATAAATAAATAAATAATATATATATATATATATATCATGATATTCTCATTTACTTTACAATAGAACATTCTGGTGGGGTAACTTTAAAAGTTACTTCAGAGTAAAAATTATGTAACATGCAAAATGAACAGCTTCAAGTAATAGTACTGTCAGTAGTACTGTCAGTAGTGTCCATTTGTCCAAGTAGTAGTACTGTCAGTAGTGTCCATTTGTCCAATGACTATTTCCTTTCCTATACTTCTTAGGAGACAGCCTCTAATGTTTTTGCTGCACTTGTGATGGTTCAAGACAAGCTGTAGTGTACATCATTGCAGTACACAGTCTTGTGTAGACTGGCTGGAGGAACGGAGTCATTATTTGATTCTGACTGATGCATGCAAGTCTGAGAGCTTGACTAATATTTTCTCTTTTTACTGTTTACTTGTGAGTGAGTGAGACTGTGAACAAGTTGTACATTTCATTGTCTGTGCAGGTGTGTATGTGCTCATTTGAACTTA
>PYXC01002418.1:2740000-2796096 GCA_015244755.2 Tenualosa ilisha
AGAACAGCTATGGCCACAAACATGAATGTTAGACTGAACCAACTACAACATATTGCTGAGCTGCCATTATGCTATTATGGCATGGTCAGCAAAAAGTCAAGCAAAAAATATAATGGATCAGATTGAATGAAATTCCAATTAGGTGTTTTGTCACTCATTCATTCAGAAAGAGATTAGACATTTAGCACTGCCAAAGACTACAGGTATGGCATATGACCTTCAGTTTGATTTCAAGGTCACTTCCTTTCAGTTACAACGCAACCCTGTACTGGGTGAGCATTCAGGCATTTGTGATTAGTCTACATGATGCATAGGTAATAGGTCTACTTTTCACCACAATTTTACCCACTTCCACATTGCGCATAATCAGCCCATTTAAGCAGTAATATCATCTAGTTGTACCTGGGTAGAAGTCTTTGGATTTGGACAGCTTGATAGTGGCCCCTGTCTCCTTCTGCAGCTGCACAATAGTCTGGCCTCCCTTGCCGATGATGGATCCAGCCGCGTAGCTGGGGATCAGCACTTTCAAGAAGTACTCGCCTTCCTCTGCAAAACACACACGACAGACACAAAACATCAGCCTGCTGATGTGACTCATGGCCGACCCTCAGGATGCATCCCACATGGACAAGACCTGAGGCAGTGACACATTGTTCACATCAGCACCAAATACAGCATCAGACACACAGCTAAAAAAAGACACCCACACACACATGCATCAATCACAAAAAACAATACCTGTTCCAAAAAAACAAAAAACAAAACATGATTTAATATCATTCCATGCCACATATTCTTTACGCTGAAGTTTGTAGTTTGATTCTCTGTGGGCATTAGGAATCACATTTGCTGGGATACTTCTGCAGAGGTGCTTTTGTTCATCAATGCTGAGGATTCAGACTCGCAGGTGCAACCAAAGTGATTTATTAAGTGGATTAAAATGGCCTGCTCCTTCATTGGTTTGGGGGTCATTGGCAAAGCAGTTCTGGCACTGTGGGGCTAGAAGGAAAGGTAGTGTGACAGAGCAGGATGGGCTGGATGCTCGTATCTCAGGAAAACCTCACAGAACACAGTGATAGCCAGCCACTTCTCATCTCTTCACTGTTCTTTTGGAGCTAATACGCAACTTTCAAGGGATTCACTCCATTCTAATGATTTAGCAATTCATCTCATTAACATCACAATCACAATTTTGTGCCATGTCTTGCCATGTTGAAATATTGTGCTGCTAGTCTAGTGTTGCCTATCGGTCATGGTGGTCTTCTCTTTTCTACAGACTACAAGGCAATGTGTTCAACATTAATTTAATTAAATTTAAAAATGCTTTAATGTGAAATGTCAAAACAGCCTATTTATATTAACTGATAGGTTGTGAATGTGTTTGTAAATGCCAGAATGTGTTTGTAAATGCCTAAATCTATTTTTTCAAGATGTTCATAACATTTGTCACCACTCTCTCACAGTCTTTGTTCCAAACACACAGTTGAAAGAAATACAGACCATTGATTAACTTTTTTTCAACTAATGCATTTGCAAATGTGTTTCTATTTAGTTTTTTTGCTATTTTGAAAGGCTTAATCAGTGATGCTGTTAAATGCAAAGATGCTGTTGATGTGTTGGCTCGAGCTCAATAAATAGACAATGCCCAGTGCATTACTTTTCCGTCATGGTGACCTAATTAGCAGAGGTGGTGGGCAGTAGGGACGACAGAGCAGAGCTTCCCTCTGTTTAATCCATCATGAATGCTTTACAGAGCTCCTGACATTCACATATGAAGACCCTTGAGGCCACCGCAAACAGAGCAGACAGCTTGGTCTATTTGTGAAAAATGAGCCTCGATCTCCATCTTTCTCTCTCTTTATCTCCCCATTCTACCTGTCCCTGAGTTTTCACAGGTGACTATAATCGCCAGGCCCAGTTCTTTTTCCCTCCCTCTCTCTCTCTCTCTCTCTCTCTTTCCTTCTTAGGCGTTTTGGGTGACACATTCTGTCCCAGATTTTTCCCTGAGCGCAGAAAAACTGACCTGCTTTTTCAGTTCACAGCGGTCTAATTTTAACTTGGTCATATCTTAGAGTTTTATCATGTTCATCATGCCAAGCCCTGCCGCTGGCCTAACAAGCAGGGGAGTACACGAGGCTTCCCAACGAGATCCGAGCCATGTAGTGGCCAGGGTGAAGCCAATTCCCCAGCAGCTTCGTGGCTCAACACAGGGCCATGAAGCCCGGGGCTGGAGATGACGGCCTGGGAAACCAGGCTGTGTTGGTGCAACAGCAGAAGCTGGAGCCTCTCGGCGAGCTGAGGACTTGACTGCAGTCCAGTGTGTGCGTGTGTGTGTGTGTGTGTGTAACTCGCACAACCATATGGGAGGCTGATCCCTCAGATTTGTATGGGAGACACTTGCCAGGGAGTGACATAGCCCCTCTCTCTCGCTCTATCTCTCTCTCTCTTTCTTTCAGTCTTCTTTCTTTCTTTTTGTTTGTTCTATCAGCCCAAGTTAAAATGTAAATGAACTACAAGCACACTACATTCAGTTTCTTGCTGACAATCTGCTGTGGCGCTGACTATAGCATTTTTAAAAAGGACCTATCCTGTTTGCTTGCAGATTTCAGGCCTTTACTTTGTGGCGTGAACTACCAACATGTTTTTTTCCTGTAAATCCCACCCCTCCCTTACTTCCTCTCATTGACTAATCTCTCTCTCTTTCTCTCTCTCTCTTCTCCTATACTACCATACCTCTAGGGCATCCATCAATGAATGCTAGAAAGTCACATTGACTCCCCCAGCATGCTCCACACTCTAGATAACACCTTTTTGCATAACAGGCTTTTAGAAAAAAACCTCCCAACTGTAACAGTGTTTCACCTCCGATCATCACCATGATGGCACACAATACCACACAGTCCTTTGAGGTGTAAGGGTTTGTTGGCGAGAATGATCTAGAAAGTCCTGGAGGCAACACAGACTGAAAAATTAAATGCTTTCTCGTCACATCATATTAATTTACAGGGCTCCCATTCTTGGCTTGTGGCTACGTCTTTTCATTCAGTCTTGTTTTAATCATTTAATAATATTAGGGCACAGAGTGTCTGAAGAAGAATAAGAGCTGCCATTACATAAGGCAAAATGTGACAAGGTGCAGCTACACTCCATCATGCATTTTCACTCAACTACAACTTGACATATTCACATGATGTTCAAATAATTGATTTACGTGGGGCATAAAGCATCTATGTCATGTTCAATCAGCCTGTGGCTTTTCCACACAGTTTGTATTTGTACAGTCAGATTGGTCTTTCAACTCAAAGCTTTTTAAAGAATTTATTAGTTTAAGAGAAATCTTTCACTTGCCAGTTGAGCATTCTGATTCGTTCACTTCAAAAGCCACTTGAGCTCTTTAAGAGAGGAACATGAAGGGATCATCCTGAGCCTTCCCAGGGCAGTGAAGGGGGCCAGTCTGCAGAATTCTGCAACACCAAAAGATGGTGGGGAGTCCTACAGCACCCCCAGACCTGAACCTGCCACTCTACTACAGCCTGGGAAGAGACTTGCCTCTAGATGCAGCTCTGCAGGGCTACTGATGAGAAGGCAGTGAGAATAGGAGACTAGTAACCCTGGGAGGATGCAGGTGATGGTGGTCACCATAGGGAAAGATCCGTGGGCAAAGAAAGGAGATTATTGCAGGGTCATAGATGGTGAAGAGAATGAAGTGAAGCAGTAAGGAGTGAAACATCTCTGTGGAAGCTGGGGGACCGAGAGATAAGTCTGGCCCAGATCTGGCCCGCATCTGCCAGATGCATGCCAGGCCTGGGCCAGGTCTGCTCCAAGGTGAGCTACCATCTTGCCAATGGATGAGAGTGGAGAGCCAGAGGAGGAGAATGAAGGGGTATAGGTGAGATGGTGGTGGTGGAGGGGGGGAATATAGGGAAGTTGGCTTGGCATGGCATGAGTGCACAGTCGCTCAGACTCCCTCATTCCTTTCTTCTCATTCTCGTCCTCTTGTTGCTGGTTGTGTTCCAGCACTCTGTCATTCCAACAAATGCACCGTTTCTCTCCTTTTCTCTTTTCCGGAGCTGGAGAGAGATGTTCCCACAAAGACAAGGGCACTTAACATCAGACAGGGGCTTGTTAATCCAAGCAAATGAAATCGAAACCAGAGCAATCAGGCAAAGGCAATCAAGCTTCGCATATCCTGACTGAAGCTGACAAATGTACTCCACACCAGAGGTATGTGTGTGTGTGTGTGTGGTGTGTATATTTCTCATTCACCCCCCAATGTGAGAAAGCAGACCCCCCACCAACAAATACACCCCCCTACACACACACACACACATACACAAGACCTCACATGCTCAGGGTCATGGGGGGCTGGGGGACTCACACACAGGCCCGCTGCACTCTTAGAAATGCAACTGTCATAGGTCACCATAGCAATTTAGGACTGCCGCAGATTCCTAGAGCCCTACACTAACAGACATACAGTACCTTACCTCCTGGAATATACTCGTAATACATGTATAATTTTTGATACTACTGTACTAAGCGTACAGTGTATTTCTACTCATAAGTAAATAGCACAGAGCACAGTGTCTAGAGAATGCTCTAGAACATTCAGAATTTTATCCCATCCAATCTCCTTATTTTCCAAGAAGATCTTCAAGAAATTCAGTGTCAAGATGACATGAAAATGTGTCTCAACATGAGTGCCAGTGTGCGTGTGTGTGTGCCAGTGTGTGTACGTGATCTGTGTGTTAAATCACTCCACCATGCTTGCCTGTTTTTCTCTCTTACTCTCTTTCATGACATGCTCCTTCATGCTTACTCATACACACACACGCACACACACACACACACACACACCCAGAAGCACAGCATTTGCCACCGATTTCACCTCCCATACATGAAAGACATTGTGAAGCCCTCCTCTAGCTGGAAGCCCATATAGTGGCCTGAGATGAAGGTGGCACTGAGCAGCAGGCTGGTGGCGCTGAGGGAGTCTCCTGGGCTTCATACGGAAAGACATCCAGGAGCACGAGAGAATGGTCGCCTGGGCACCTGTGTTCTCAGGGACACTGGCAGTACACGCCACCTCTGCCACTCCGTTTTTGTTCGTCCGAAACCGGATGGTGCCAGAGCACCTCTGAATGCCCCAGCTACCTGAACACTGCAGGTAAACGCGGTGCATTGGGGTGACGTCACTCCCCCAGAGCACCGCTGGCGAAGCGGCTGCCTGCCCGCCCGCTCGCTCTGTGCCTCTGCCGCTGCCGCTGCCTCACGCCCCCCTCACGATGACTGATGGCCAACGCCGCCGTGTCATTTGGACCTTGCAGCCATAGCTACACGAAGGACGTGTGTGTGTGTGTGTGTGTGTGTGTGCGTGTGTGTGTGTGCGTGCGTATGTGTAGGGGGGTGTTAGCAGTTGGGGGTTGGCTGGGGGGAGGGGGAGGTGGTGCTGAAGGATACACTTCGCTACACAGCTATAAAGGCAGTGATGAGAAAGGGCAAACAGACAAACAGCGAGCTGTTTGTTC
The DNA here is from genome assembly GCA_015244755.2 of Tenualosa ilisha. Classification (NCBI taxonomy): domain Eukaryota; kingdom Metazoa; phylum Chordata; class Actinopteri; order Clupeiformes; family Clupeidae; genus Tenualosa; species Tenualosa ilisha. The sequence goes on from PYXC01002418.1 coordinate 2,745,529, forward strand.
GACCGACCAACCGCTCGGCCGGCCGGCCGGCCATCGTTGGCAGCCAGCTGATGCTCTCCGCATGGATGGGCACGCAGCTGATATAAGGATGATGACCGGGAGAAGTGCACCTCAGCCCACAGGCAAAACACAGACTACTGCGGCTCACCCAGGACTATAGGATCACAGAGCCAAGCACAGGAAGACTGCTGCAAGAGACAGCATGATCAGAAAATGGCTGGAGAAAGAGAGAGAGAGGCAGAGAGAGAAAGAGAGAGAGAGAGAGCCCGTTCATTGATAGAATGAGGATGAGCGAGGTGAGAAGGAATGAGATTAATTGAAAGCGGAGAAAGAAAGGAAGGAAGGAGGGATGAGGCACCACACTAGGAACCTGCTGCAGGGACTCCAAATGGGCTTGCATTGTTCCTGTCAGTCCGCGTCTGATAAGACGCTGTGTGGGAGAGGAAGCCATCCCTTAGCCACAGGAGCAAGGCCAGGGAAGCGAGGGAGAGAGAGAGAGAGAGAGGGAAGGGAGAGAGTGAAAGGAAAGAGAGAGGGACAGAGGCCGATGTGATACCATGACCTTGGTGATGAGGGTGAAACTTATGTCATCTTGCCACAGCTGAGGTCAGTAGGGCTTTCTCTTGTCCCCTCACCCCCCTCCATTCCAAAGAACTCTTCTTGAGCTAGCATTCTATAGCTGCTGAGAACATAGAGGAGGGTTGTCATGACAAGAGACGATTGTTAACACAACGTTACGTGCTAACAAAGACATTTTTGAATGGCCTGTCGCGATCTGTGTGCGAGTGCAGGCACAGCATACCTGTTGTAACCACAGCGAAAAACCATAACTGACTGGAGGCCACAGTCTTATCCCTCCCTTTTGGAACACTTCTTTTGCATGGCAGCCATGTTCACCATCATTTTTTCTCCCTTTTTTCTCGCTGCTCTTCTCTTTTTTTCCTTTCTCCCTTGCACTCTCTATCTCACTCCCTCCCTTCCTGCGGCAGTGTTTTCTGTCACCAATTTGACATGCGGTGCGCAAACTCACAGGCAGAATGAGTAACAGGTTCTAGCGTGTGGCGTACCAGAGTAAATACGACAATCTGTTGCTATCCTAATCGCCAAGGGGGGTGAGCCCAGCAGAACGTGGCTGGGTTAAGCTGCGCCAACACTTGTGGGTTTAAACCCATGATCCAGTGATAACCGTACATACGTTCACACACACACACACACTTACATACATTGCCATACACATGCTCCAACCAACACAAGAGACTTTGGTGCTGTCACCCCAGGAGCATGAGTGAGAAGAATGGGGGGGGTTGGGTCGGCAAGGGAGGTAGGGGGTGGTTAACGTTGCAATGAGCCTCTGAATAACCCCCAACAACCACACACACACACACTTGATTTTATCATCATGAAACCACCAGCCGCCAGCCTCAACAGTCACCTCAACGCCTCTGCATTTGAAAAGGGTTAGCCTGCCCCCTAAGAGGCACCGCAAGGACGATGGAGTGAAAAGCAAGCGCGTGCACACACACACACACACACACACACACACACACACACACACACACACACACATAATGGTGAACAAAATGAGGATGGGAACCGGCAGCAAAAGAAAGACCGAAATTACAGGATCCGAGAGCGAAAATGACAACAGGCGTCAGTCCCAGGGACAAAAAGCATCTAATTGGATTCAACAAGTCAACAAAAGAGCAAGCTGATGGAGAGTGGGTTGAGGGTTTCTCAGAGGTTTGGTGGGAGGTGGGGGGTGGAGGGTTGGGGAGGGTTGGTTGGAGGTTGGGATGGGGAGGCAGATTTCTTTCTTACCCATTCTGCTCTTCTCGCTGGGGTCTGCTTCCTCGCCGCGTCAGATGGCCATCAAAGTGGCAAAGGCGAGTGCTGATGCTGGAAAACGCACCTTGACGACGGGACCAAGAGCATAGGTACGCCGTCGGGCGTCGAGGAATGCGAACGGCTGCGGCGCCCAGTCGACCCTCTTTTTTTCCTTTCCTGGGGTTTCTGTGTCTCCGAAAAAATTTTCGGGGGGCGGCAAAGGGGAGGGAAAGGGGGAGGGGGGGAGGTTGTTGGGGATTGGGGGGGTAGGGGAGGGGGTTCTGGCGGTGAACGTCAGCACAGCATCCCTTCCATGCTCCGCATTCAGAGGCCCCCTTCTCTCTCTCTCTCTCTCTCTCTCTCTATCACCTGCTTCCGCTCTCTCGCCTTCTCGCGCTGAGATTGTATGAAGATGCTAATGCCTCTGCTGTAGGATATTAGAGGGAGAGACGCTGTGCATTGTTCAGCTCCTTGCGCTGGACTGAGGTTCTTCCTTCACTGCATCACCCTTCCCTCTCTCTCTCTTTCTTGCCCGCTCCCTCTCTCTCTCTCTCTCGTTGTGCGCTCTCAGTCTCTCCCTCTCTCTCCACTGCCTCTCATCCATATTCATCGCCAGCCCTGGCCCTGTGCTGCATTGTGCAGAGAGGAGAGAGGCACCTAGCGTGTCCAATCACCCGCCGCCCCCCCCCCCTCACCCAACCCCATCTCATCCACCCCACCCCCGTCCTCTCCGTGATACACCCCCACCCCACTACCGACCCCCCACTTCCCCATCTCCTCTCCCCACCCCCCCCTCCAAAAAGAGAAAGAGAAACAGGGCTTTCTTCTTCACTGCCACCAACTCCTCTCGCCCCCACCGCCACACACTCCTTTGACGCAGCACTATAAAGGTACTATAGAAACACATCTATCACAATTGGGTAAAAATATGAAGGGGTAATGATGGACATCCAGTGAATGGTGCGGGACAGAGGCAAAGAAAGAGAGAGGGAGAGAAAGGGATGACGAAAGACAAAAGAACAGTGACCTTGCGTGTATTGCAGACGAAACGGAGGTGCGGGGAGAGGAAAATATGGATGAGGAGGAAATGAGAAAATACAAAGCGAGAGATAAAGAGAGGGAGAGGGAGAGATAGAAAGAGAAAGAGAACAACAGAGAGGCTCTGACGGCCATGTTTGAGAATGCGGCTCCCATTCGCCTTTTCGCCTCTCGGAAAATGGCAGAATGGCGAAGCGCTGCCGCATAGTGTCTATGGGGGTCGGCCACAGTAAATCAGTGCCTAGAAATCCTATAGAGAGGGCGGTGGACACACAAATTGGCGTGTGGTGCTGGTGTATAGTGAGGACGGGGGGGAGGGGCAGCACAAGCCTGCTTTGAGTGGATTATATCATCATTCATATTCACTTCACATCTTGAGCATTTTCAGAATACGCATTTTGTCCCTGCATGTGCTTGCATGTTTATTTGTGTAGTCATTTAGCACTGATCTATCTATTTGTTCATTTGCATATGTGCCTAAGTCAGTGGCTCAGCAGAGGAAAGGCAAAGCCCGTGTGCCGCTTCATTCCCTGATTACTGAGGCATCGGTGAGCCCCTCAGATGCATTCTGATCAGAGAAGCCAATCACGTCCAGTACATCGGCTGGACATTCTGTAAGGCTGGATCCTCCTCCTCCATCTCCCCTCTCTCTCTCCCTCTCTCTGTCTCTATAGGGACCCCTCCCCTACCCGCCACCTGGCAAATTCATAGTCAACTCACGTCAACTCCACTCCACAAGGGCACCTGTGTCCTTCTCTCAAACACACGCACACACACATACATACACACACACACACACCTGTGACTAAATCCATCAGCATATAAAAACATCCAACACATTCCTTAGACATTTTTTATTATGAATTAGTCATTATTCTCCATTGCTATTTCTATGTGCAAAGGCATGTGGACTCACAAAAGCTAGCACACACAAACATACAAACACATGCTATCTATCTAAGGTGCATCCTTCCATGATTTGCATGCATTTAATCCCAGTACAGATATGGCAACTATGACAGAAGATGACATAAAGTCATTAAATCTTTAGCTGTGCTTCTACATTACCCATGTTGAAAGGGTCACACAAACGTGATAGCTGCAATGTATGACTTGAACTTTTGACACTAACTATCCCATGCTAACACATAACAAGCTATTTTGGACACTTACATTAGATTAGATTACCACAGCCATATTCTACATTTCAATTTCAATAAATTTCAATAAACATGATAAAATAGAAACATTTATAAAGTTGTCATAAACCCTTATAATACTGTAGTCGTCTTTCAAAGAAATAGGCCTAGCCCAATCTTTAAAAAAGAAAAGAAAAGAAAAGAAAAGAAAAGAAAAACGGATTATTCCACAGTGGGACCGTGTAAACGATATTAATACGCTACTGCAACAGCAAGCTTATCTGAGTAGTACTCTCAGTACTGCAGTTAAGTACGTATTTGGCTAAGCTTGTAAGACGATAATTTGTTTAAATGAAAGTCCCCGATACTTTGGATTTTATCTGACAGTTGCTCGTGTCAGTCATATATCTTCATAACAGAGATGAGAAAGAAAAGGCATTAATCGAAGTCCAGTCGTTCTCATCACCTACTTTGTCAGCTAAATAGTTCAGAACTCATGAAAGCCAGTTTTGCACTACCTGTCGCCGTGCTTGAAGCGAGGGGTGTGATTCGTGATTTAAAAGCTTTATGCACTTTCGGGTATTACGGAGTTCTGTCATTGCCAGGCAAACAGTGGGGGCATGTCGCAGCTGGTATGCGCAACAGTAGACACCACCCACGTTTCTGTTTGTTTCTCTGTTTCTCTAAAGCAAACTCCATAAATCCTCATGTTTTCTCACTCTTTCCCACAAAGTTCTTTGTACGCCAGCTGGCCATAGGGCCTGGGGACACTATCTTCCATTAAAACAAATGAGTAGGACTAAACGTTGCATCCAAAAGTTTAAATGAGGTCACCTGGTCAACAGCTACAGAAAGGCAAGATCAAAGTGGCGCAAGTTTTAGTGCCAATCTAAAAATCCAAAGCTTTATCAGCATATTGTAGCATATTTAAAAAAACAGAATGAAACACAAACCATAATTGACAAACTGGCAAATAACAAGAAGACACATGTCTTCACCGCAGATGTGTATTAGGACATTTTAGACATTTTCTTTGCTGAGGAAGTGGCAAGAAAAGGAGAAAGCCACTAACCTGGTCTGTTCATTTTTATGGCTGCCCCCTGAATTTCAATGGATTTCTCGGGGCAGAGCAGGCACCTTTTCAGCTCCATTCATTATACGCTCAATTAGGCACGCCTTCCCACACACGGGAGACAATTAAAGCAAGACCCCCAAATATGTCAAAGCGCGGGGTTAGAGGGGTCACGCTAGACAGATGCAATGTTGCCATTTTAATGGTTAGCTTTGTTTGGTGCTGTGCTGCAAGTTAAGAAGCCCGGTTTAGTACAACACTAAGCAAGCAGGGTATTGTTGTGCTTGTCGACAAAAATACAAAAGTTCTAGACACACTGCGCAACTTGAATAAATCGAAAAAAATTTCAACAATCTGCGTTACAACTGAAGTCTTGCAAAAAGCTGAAGCAAAAGTCTGATTCACAGCGGGTCGAAAACACAGCAATTACATATCTTATGTGCAGGTCCACAACTGTCATCATTGCTCAGAAAGTAATGTTGCGTAGACTAGCCTAATGCCAAACAAGGCCCAGCCATTACAGTCGCACACTCATAATACTTTTTCACTGTGTAGGCACCACGTAACCAAACATTATGGACGGGCTTACCTCCTGTATTTGAACGCTTGGTGCTGCTGGCCTCCGTGGGGGTTTCTAGTGGTCTTTTTCGGGAATCAGGAGGATCCGACTCCATGTGGGGCGGTTGACTGTGGTGGTGAGGATTCGTGAATATCCCGTTATGTTGAACAGCTCCACCAGCCATCATTTTCACAACGGCTGGAGTTCAGATCGTGTTCTTCCACAACCGCCGGCGACAAAGCACTCGAGTAGTGAACCAAAGACGCAGCAGATATGATTAGATACTGTGTTTCGACTTTGAGATGTCGTAATAGTTATGCCCTATTAGTCACTGTAAAATGACAAGCCATGCGGTGCATGTGTCTAAGCCTTTCCCCAGTCTTTGCTTGGTGGTGGCCGGGGGGAGCGTCACATCTAGCTCTAAATATAAAAATCCATTGAGTGAAATGTGTTCATTACCGCCTTCCGTCACTTGAAACCCTTCACTGTGTTTGGCTCGTAGTTGTATTCTCTCGAATAAACCCAACGTGGCGTCCTTTAATCATAAGATGCTTTTGTCGCTTAGCCTTGCGTGATATGATGCACGACAAAACTACGAAAAAGGTAAACAACTTAAGATCAGTGCAGAACAAAGGATTAAAAAGTGAACACCTGAAACAAATATCAGTGCCTTCCTCCGGTTTAATCAGCCAGCGGATGTATCCTCCATCAATGACTCGTTATCCAGTACAGTTTTGGAGATGATGTTGCTATCTTGGAATAGGGGTATGGCGAATTATTGTTTGAGAGTGTCTGTTCCTTGGACACTATGCACTGGCAGCAATAGCGGCCGTGTGTTCAGCGCATCCTTGGACCAATTGCCTACCAGAGCGCAGGCACACACGTGACGTCAAGATCAACATCCACGCAAGGTTCTGTTCGAGAGGGCTGCCTGCGTTAGGCCTACTTGCTTGAACTGAGCTTACATTAGGACAAAACTCTACCGCCTTTCATTGTAAATCGTATCCTGCGAAAGCACTGTTGGAAAGCAGAAATTTTAACAAAACTGTGCATTTCAATAGCCTGAAGAAAAACGGCTCGCTACACCTCATTTGACATCTAAGTGAAACACAAGTACAATAGCAAAGACAAGCAAAACACAAGGACAATATGAGTAGCCACACTCATATACTAGCGATAAAGATAAAGGTTGAAGGTAAAATGTAATTAATCAACATCAATGGATTCAGCTGCATCAGACACTGTATATACTGTGCCATGAGTCACATGCAAAAGTTAGTTACAAGCTGAATCTAGAACTGTCTTTTATTGGTTAATTCAGCTGAGGATCACAGGCTGCAAAAAGGTATGCCTGTGTCACCTTCCGAATGAAGATAATGATCCAACCACATCTCTTTCTCAAATTAAAGCATTTCATTACTCCATTTAAAGAGGGGTAGAGTAAATATAACAATATAATAAAATAGTATCTCTCTCAAGGGTCAATTTTGATGTTTTTATGATACTTAAAATAGAGGCTACTTTTGAGAATCCACTGTAGACTACAGGTTCCCAACCTTCACTAGTGTAAATACTGAATGGAATTAAACTGTCTTTGTGGTTTTTTTTTCCTAAAAGGCTATTAAAAGCTTGTATAATAATAATAATAATAATAATAATAATAATAACTGCATCACACTGCAGAAATTCAAAACAAAAACTATCCCAAGGCGAGCAGAACAACATCTCATTAAACCTGCCTGCTTGACAATGTCACATCTTTTCCAAAACTTTAACTTCTCTATGGCTAGAAAACAGGATTACAACATTTAGTGTCTATTGCAGCATTTCTCTGCCAATGGAAATCCACTCTTACATTTTTGAGGTGCATAAACAAGAAGACTGAAATTATCCACAGATTACAGATATAGATTCCAACCACATCAAAATAACTCAAGACATGAAGATTTACCAAACACTTTAATGCTGTTGTTATTGGCACCAAAGCAGGGGCTGATGTACAATCATGAAAACCAAAATACACACATCATAATTTCTGCATGATTTAAAACAAAGTGAGGAGGGGTAAACACACAACAGCTCACAAAAACAGGTCATGGCTTCTTCTAGAGGTTTTGGGTATACGGCAGCCACACATGCCTCAAGCTGTGATAAATTCAAGTGCAAAGATGTGAAACAAAGACATTTACTAATAGATCATCCACAGGTTAAAGTTCACATAAACCAATACACCAGTAGAAGTAGAAAATTGTAAACTCACATACACAGGAGAAACAGCATTTTCATTAAGGCGCAGACAAAAAGAATAAAGAGATTGCTGTTGATTCTGTATCACCATCCTTGAGACCTGTGCGAGTCTTTTGGCCGTGGGTCTATAGGGTGGGAATAGGCAGCACTGCCATCAGTCACACCAGCTGGAAGTCAGTATGCAACATGGTGAGCATCTCAAGGAGCACTGCTTCCTCAGAGCCTTTCAAACAAAGTGCCACAGGACAATTGTAAACTTGGTAAAATGCTCAGCCATTTGCCCTCTTTGGTATTTATCTGAAATCATTTCATTTTAAGTGCATTAAACAAACATGGATTAAAACAAACAAACAAACAAAAAACATTTGTCCCTAGTTAATAGCAATTTGATAATAACTAATATTTTCTTAAAAGTGTTATTTGCTGAGCTGAAACCCAAAAGAGTTGTTTTTTTTTTAAGTTTAAACAAGTATGGCAACAAACTGAAAATTGTGTAAGGGGTAAACACAGCATATTACTGCAGAGCTCTATTTCAGTATCCCAAGTGGATGAATCACAGGTGTCTATCTTGAGTGAATTCTGATAAAGTGTACACAACTAATCCCAAGACAGACATCTAGACATGGTTTGGCTTTTGTTGCTCATTCAGACTAAAGCCCCAAAAATGGATGAGTGATGCAATGATGCAAACTGAACATGAGCACATCCCTGTGAACCGCAGGTCAAAGGGCACACTTGCTCACACTTGCTCTCAGTTCCTGGTTAAAATGGACTGCCTGACTCGCCCAAAGCCTCCTGGGCACCTTTTAGAGTCTCCCTCTTCACACAGCGCCAGTAGCCAGGCAGGCCATGGTTGGGCTGCACCTACACACACACACACACACACACACACAGAGAGGGGGAGTCAAATGAAGGCTTAGATGTTCTTACTGGCGTAAATAACATTTCTACATTTCTGGTTCAACTGGTTTAACAGGTTAAGCTGAGGGCCCTTACCCTGAGTCCCCGCAAGACTCTGTCTGTCATCACGGCGATGAACTCCTTGTGGCTCAGGCAGTTGTCTCCATCCATGTCGAAGATCTTAAACACAGTGTCCAGAACATTCTCGGACAGCTCATGGCCAGTGGCTATCTTCACAGCTCTCTTAAACTGGGCTGCATTTCAGAGGAGAGGACACAGGACAACACTGGGAGTCATTTTCACTAACAGGACTTACAGTCACAGGGGAAAACAAGAGGAAGAAGGCAAAAGCCTGCAACCATCCACAATACTGAAAATATGTATTTAGTAAAGGACTTTATGATATGGACTTTAGACTTTTTAAACTTTTGCTGCATTGTCCTTAATTCTTAAATAATACAGGGAACATGGTACAAACAGGTATATTAAAATGCAGAAAAAAGCTGAAGACTAGGGTGTATGTTATAAAAATGCTCCAGTGTTAAACATTGTCCAGCCCAATCCATTAAATAAGGGACAAAGACTACTATTATTATAAAATAAATCATAATAAGCAATTCTTCAAAACAGTAGACTTACCCATTCCAATTGGCCGGTTAGCTTCACTGATCATCTTCACGGTAAAGGCAAAGTCCTCCAGGTTATTGGTGAACAGACAGAAGGCCTTAAACTCATCAAAGGTTATACTCTAAAGGACAGCAAACCCAGAAGAAAAGCCCAAAGATGAACACATATCACACATAGACTCTGGGAGTCCATACAACCTTCCCTGACCTCTTATTTCACACCAAAACCTAACTTTCACTTCCCACATTCCTCATTCCAGTATTTCTCACTGTATGTTACATAACATTATGTAACAGAGAGTGTTTTGTGTGTCTCTGGGTATACTGTGTGTATATGTGTCTCTCTAAGTGTCTGTATGTGTGTGTGTGTGTGTGTGTGTGTCTGTGTGTGTGTCTGATGGCTCCAGCACCTGGCCAGTGGGGATCCTCTTCCTCATGTTCTCCCAGTAGGCCTCGTTATCCTCCTCATTGGTGTAGTGCAGCAGCCACTCGGCAAAGTCCTCCCTGCGCATGGTGTCCATGCCCTTGGAGAACTGCAGGAACTCCATCTCATGCACCTCTGACTGCAAGTCCTCCATAAACCTGAGCAAGAGCAAATAAAAAAATTTATCCATTAATATAAAATTAATTTATAAATAATAATAAATTAAGACTTAAAAATAAATTAAAGGGATTAAAAATAGGTTGCTAAAAAATAATAATAAAAAATATGAACTTTAATTGAACCCCAGAGGCACAACACGTTTACAGAGGTCAATTAACATCCAACCAAATGAAAAACAAAAGGGCTCACACACATGCCTTGTCCAGATTAGCATCTTCTTGATTGGACCCTGGCAGGCAATGATCTCAATAAAACTTGAATGAGACACATGCTAATGGCCTCTCAGAGGAGTCCAGCTCACCACAGCAAAGAGGAGTACAGTGTTCACCTGCTGAATTCTTTGTACTGAAGCTTCTTCTTGCCGTTGCGCCCAAAGAAGAGAGCCTGCAGGGTGGTGCTCACCTCGTCTGTGTCCTCAGTGCTCACGTTCTGTTGGGCAGGACAGGTGAAGTTTACAGGCCATTTACTTCACATGTATTATTAATTAGCAGAGAATGTGTGACTAGCGTACAGCCGGCGTGGGTGATGGCCACAGCTGACAGCTAACCCTGCTCTTCTGTGAGGGGCCCGACTAGCCAAATACATTTGGAGGTCTGTGGAAACGGAGCTGCTCATAATAGAACCCTGGGGAGTTCTGTGAACGAGATTTCTCCTCTTTTTTTACACACTGGTTAAATTAAGCACTTCAAAATAGCCTTGTTAGAGAAGCATTTTTAAAGGTTTAGTATGTACCACAGGGCATACCTGAGAGGATCTCACAGACACGGGGTGTGAGGGAGGGGGAGATGAAAGAGATAGAGAGATGCAGAATACTGCTTACCTCGACGCTACCATCAGAAGGAGTCTTCGCTTTCCTTTTTGAAATTATTTTCTTCAACTACAATGACAAAACACTCAACTTTACACCCACAAGTTAACATCAACAACACAAAAATGATCAAGGCGAGAGAGATTTAGACAGGCAGAGTACTGCATCCCACTTACCATTCTGAAATATCCACAGAAAAGCAGCAGTAAAAACATACATACAGTAACAAAGTGTTACATTCAGAACAAAGTACTACAGAGGTGATTCACTTACAACTGATATCACTTAAGGGGTTCATGTATAGTGGCACATCCAATACTTTCATTCAGTTTGATCACTGATGTTTCCACACAATATGAGGAATCTCTGGGTTCACTAACACAGGCATACAAGTACAATATGACAAGCTGGGATAACACAGCAAGAGAAAACTTGTGAGGCCAGAACACTGGGCAGCATAGTCTTTTATGTGCCTCACTGGGGATGCTGGAGACTCATAAAAGGGCTTTAATAAAGACATAACTCATGCACTAAGCATTTCATTTGAGCTCGGGCAAGACTGAAGAGCTGAGACTACAACCCAGTTCAGATTACATTACCAACAGTGACCGCTGACTAGTTGCGAACACTACCACTAATCTTAAGACTGTCCACACTGCGTAACTCCTCTTGACACTGGGAGTCTATCACATGACTGATCTATGACCTAGGTGTACACACTACACACTTCCACTCAGTGCATTTCGTAGGTCTCAGTGCAAATATCTGCATTTTCACTGTAAATTAAAAAGGGAGACAATGTCTGAGACAGGCTATATGGACAGAATATTCCTGTTCTGGTTCTCCTGACTGTAGCCTATGCTTACTGTAACTACTCCTGTTTGTAGTCTGTTCCAAGGTGTCCTAAGCATTTTACAGATATTGAATGAGCCACGATGAGCAAAACTAATTTGACACCTATTGCTACACATTGAGGATTTATTCAGAGTATTAATAGCATGTAAACAGGAGTATGTACACAGTTTATCACTATTATTTAGTAAAGCCCTTATTACTTTAACCAGACTGTGGCCCTGATTCTAAATCTGTTATACAAGTTAAACAGCACATAGATAGGCGTGCAAAAACAATATTTATTGTAAGAAGAAAAACTTGACATCCTATTCTTTTCTTTTCTGGATGAATGCAGTGGAAACTGCATTTTGGGGCAGCAAACAATCAAAGGCTGCTAGTCATTGCAGATTGCCTGCATTATGCAGGGTGGATTTTCCTTATTGGTTAAAGCCAAGACAATAAGATGGGCTCTGTACTTAAAGCATTCCCTGTATTGACATTCTAAAACTGCTTTTTCGGTTCCTTGATTGTGATTGGCTGAATTGCGATCCAAGCCGCTGTAAATCCTGCACAAACACACAGGTTTGCCTCCATATTACTCTGCCTATCTGACAGTTGTAGTATGTTGCCGGGCAACCACTTCCTTAAAGGAGCTACATATTTTGGTGGAAAAATGGTTATTTAGTAATACACCATTTTATTTTTTTTAATTTATGTGGCTGTATTTAATAAAAATCGTATCAAAGATTTGTTGCACCAGTTTTAGAAAAGCAATAAGCCACTGGACTCAGTGGGTTTGCACTGGATTTAGAACAGCTTCACTTAGCCACAGCCTCTCATGGCTTATTGCTTAAATTTATCTCAGCCAAATACAGGTTTCCATGGAATTTACTAGTTTTGTTAATGATCTCCAGATTATTTTAATTCTACTTTGAGTGCTAAGATCCCCTCTCCTCTCCTGCCTTGCACTGTCAAGCATGCTAGACAGTTGTGCCAAATATCTAGTCCCAGTTGTCGACAAGGGCACGATTACCTTCGACTGATTCACCTTCTGAGGAATTGCAATTTCCAAGCCGACAATGGTCGTGGCTACAATCATATAATTATGTATATTACCATTTACTATTATGATGATTTGGAGCCTAATAATAATTATCTGTGTTATGCCTTTCCCCCTTCTGTCATATAGAGACAGAGTTTCTGTAGACACACAGTACTACAAACATTTTTTCACCACTCTGTGGCAACTGGAATAAATGAGAGCCCTCAATGCCATTTTAGAACAAATTACAATGACCTACCTTTTGAAACTCCTTTTTGTCCACATGCTCATTGCCATCGATATCAAGCATTTTGAAAGCTATATGAAATCCAGTGCGAGGCTCTGGAATCACACAGTGCAGGCTTTGGTAAAGCAACTCTTACTGTCATTCTAAGCACAGTCTTAGAATCTCACATCAACACCAAACACAGCTTATCACATTCCCAGTTGTACAGTAAAGTGCTTGCTGACTGATTAAGGCTTTTTTGTAAAAGGTTACGCAAGATCATCTATTATTTTCCTGTCCCATTATCTTGAGAAAATATTTTTTGATGTAATATAGAGATAACAACAGTTGTTTTAACTTTTTACATCACCATCTTGAGATAAGAGCTGTTTTGTATGTGTTTTTTTGTCTTAATCTGGAGAGCAACGGAAGAACCTATATTTCATCTCAAGAAAGGTTTTTTTTACGATTAAAGGAATGAGATTCAGAAAACCTCTTATGTATTATGTTGAGATAAATAATTCTATTTCTAATGTATTACATTATTACTATTATTATTATGATTATTATTCATAATAATAATAATAATAATAACACCAATAATAAACACCATTTACTCACAGGAACTTTCTAACAGGAAAAGAAAAATATAAATTGAGTAGGAGTGCGTCTGAACATCACAGCTCCTCAGACTGAAACTGCAGTCTGAGACCACAGAGTGATCAGTCAGCAAACACTTCACTGCAGCAAGACAGGACAACTGGATCTCACAGGACTCAGCTCAACAGCTATGATGATGCCAGTACACTAGGTGGTGCTGAAGACATGCAAGGAGCATGCCTTTCCCCACGAGGCACCAACAACACAATCACACCATCCAGACAACCCATGAGCATCACAGTTTCATCTGGCCTTACGTGTCACACCAGATCATCCTTTGAGCTGCATTTAGTTTACTGGAGCAACACAGAGTAAGTGGTTGAAATAAAAACACCCCTCCCCCAGTGAACAATATTCAACAATCATCATTCTGTTCATGGATATGGAAATACAACCCCCAAAAAATTCTAACTTCACTAGGACCGCAAAGATGAATCCGCTGTTGACTGTTCAATTCATTAATTAAAATACCTCACCTTCTTTTAAAAGCCTCTTCTCAAACTGTGATCTCTATTTGCGCCTCATGGGAGTAAATTACATACTACACTAAATTTCATAGCTTCTTATTCCTCAAAACTGAAGTGAGATTAGATGGCGTTCGGTGAAATTTACAGGGCCATCTCAGTGACAGCTTTACCCAGTGATGCTGTAGCAGTGACACACTTACTGGTGAGGATGGTCAGCAGAAACAGGTACTCTGTGTAGGAGATCAGGCCTGGCGAGAGAAGAGAGAGAGGGGAAAATTTAAAAGAGAGAGACAGAGAGTTCCTCATTACAATCTCTCAACTAACTGACGAAGTAAAGAGAAAGCACAGTGCTCTGCAGGAGCCCCTCTTCAAACGAGCAGATCTGATGGATCTGCTGGACTCATCTCCTTCTCGGGATTAAACAGAGGAGAGGGAGCTAGTTAAGGAACCATCTCTGAGCACAGTGCGTGTGTGTGTGTGTGTGTGTGTGTGTGTGTGTGTGTGTCGGAGTGCTCACCATCATCACCAATGCTCCTGAATAAGCTGTTTCCAGCCTCAGCCCTTGCTGCAGTGTTCAGCATTCTGTCAACTTCCTGAAAGGGTTCAAACAGAATTTGGAAGCATCAAAGCTCTGAAACTCAAAGAAAATCTGAACACAGAATGATCCACTGCAATTAGCAAAGCATAAGATGATAAAACGCGCCCACCTCTTTGTTTAAAGCTTTCTTTTGTAGTTTACCTGTAAACATGGAACATGTAGATGTCAGTCCAAGCTGAGAGACAGCAACAGTGAGAATTTCAAAAAGGCAATAGTTCTTGCAAAGCGCAGACAATGGTTTGGGACTTGAGAACAACTTTAAGTCAGACTTTATTCCTTTTTTGTCAGGACTGCCTTGATACGGTTTAAATTTCTCTGGCCCCATCAAAGACACAAGCATGACATCTGAAATCAAGATGCCTCAAACACGGACTTACTTTGAGATACTTAGGATTGTCTATTGTACAGCAATGTGTTTAATACACAGTGTTTATGTTCTGTATGTATGTCTGTTCTGGTTTCAAAAACATGTAGCACGTACATCAGAATGACTAACCAATGTTGTGTAACAAGGACAACATCAACATGTTGTGTCATTATGTTAACTGAAAACATAGGATCTGTATCTGGATTTTGGGCCTGTAGCTAACTAGCATTAGGTTGAGCCTGGGATTGCAGACTTTCCTTTTTTACAAATTAACAAGATCTCCTCGGAGGAGGTAGGCCAACTACACATTCTTTTTCTGACTCACACTTTATGAGTAGGTGAAAAGAGGCTCTTTTCATCAAGGATGTACAAATGTTTGTACAGGGTTGTACTCACGGTCAACACACTCGAGGAGAATTGAAAACAGGAAGTCTCGTGGAGTCATGTATGGTTCCATTTCGTACATCATCGAGGCAAACTGGTTGAAGCGCAGTCGCCGTGGTGACAGAACAGGCATGGGTACTTCAGCCTCCTAAAAGAAAGCAGGTTCCAAAAGAAAGGTTAGTAGGACACTATTTATTTCACTTGCACACTATGAAAACAACAGAGCCTGGGATCTGAGATCTGGCAGTAATTTAAATAAATACAGACATAAATAGAATTATACACATACATACACATACACACACACCCCTCTCTCTATATATTTATATATGTGTGTGTGTGTCTGTCTGTCTGTGAGACAGTAATTTAAAAAAATAAAAACAAAAAATATTATATTTTTTTATATTTTAATTTGGTTGATTCCTTACTCAAGTCGAACAGGCATCAACATGATTCACATATTTATGAGTTGTGCAAAATTTCTCTAATCTGCATTACATCAGCATTGTTAGTCTAGTTCACATGTGTCTGAAAACAGATTTGAATTTCTTTCTTTTTTTTGGCTGATTTTGATCTATTTATTGTACATTTCTATATTGTGTTATGTGTTATGTTGTGTGTTTGTCTTTTGAGATGGAACAGTAATTTTCACCTTCTCTTCCAGCTGGATGACAACTAATCCCATTTCAAAATGTAAAATGCTATAAAATGAAATATAAATTTGTTAATCTTGTGATGCACTGTTTGTCAGACCCATTACATTGGACATTAAAATTTAGCGCATTTCAGTGCACTGCAATTGCACCACAGACAGGATGAAAATGTCTCAATGCATCTGGGTACAGGCTTTTAAAAAATCTGTTACCCTAACCCCAACCCAAATACCCGGGCTGCCAACCACTAGCCTGTCAGGAGCCATACAGATCAGGGGTATTCCAGTATTGGTAGTTTTTTCGGTGACACTACACAAGTTTCCCTGACAGAATGTTTATCCTACCTTCAGACCTCCCGGTCCCTAAACACCATATCTAAACGCATTTAACCTCTAGATATGACATAAGATTGACACCGGTCCCATCTTCTTCCATCCCATGCAGAACACATAGGTTAGTTCTCTAATCTGTAGATTAATCTGTCCTGTTAGGGGAAAAGAGATTAAACACCCTACATATTTTCTGGAATCTTATGGATTATGTCTGATTTTCAGTAAAATGATGCTTAGGCGGCCTGGTGCATGTCAAAATGTTCAGTTTTAACATTAAAATTCATATTTGGCATAGCCAGACTATCTCTAAAATGAATAAATACATTTTTAAGAGGTGGAGGAGTGAGGCCTATATAGTGATTAGCCTAAATGATGTCACTAAACTGTGAAAATGCAAGGTGAACTCCAAAGAAATTTGGAAATAAATATTAATTTCAGTTCAATCAATTAAAGCAAATATAAGGGTCATTCCATAGAATGATGGCAATTGCTAGTTGTAAAACTTCAAAACTAAACTTAATTTTTAACCTTTTATTTACACAGAATCTAACAACACATATATGAAAGTATTCAAAACATGTATTGGTCAAGCTCAAAGCATTATTTTATTTTTTTAAAAAGTAACAGCACTGAAAGAAACAGTAATGGAAATCTGGCATAAAATATGCACATACATTCCAAATTCTAAATTCTGAACACATTCTAATGCTTTAATATTACTTTATATTTTTGATGCTATTGGTTTATTTAAAAAAAATTATTTGAGTAACAGAATTGCCATGGGCATCAGAAGGGTTACATGATCTAATTTAAAGTGATTTGTAGAATACTCAAAATTTTTCAGGAGGGAAAATATGTTAAGGTAACAGGACTGAGTGAAAACCTAGGGACGTGACTAAAATGATTACTTGAAATAATAAATCATTGATTTAAATGCATGTTATAGATTTAGTTGAGACATAGACTTCGGCTACATAAGAATACAACAAAAAGAAAATTTCAGATTACTGATTTTAGTAATAATATTTCGAAGTGAACTTTGAATTTTAGCAATGTGAACAGTGCGAAAAGGCTGATTTTCAGTTTTAGGATGTTTTTATAATTATAATTTTATAACAGCTATTAGGGTGTTCTAAATGATGTACCTGAAATCTGACACTAAATCAGAATGCAGAAAGCATTAGTTAACAGTAAAATGGCTTTGAGGGGAAAAAATGTGTGTTAAAATGTACATAAAGCCCTTGGGACAGAAAAGGCACTCATTCGGCGGAGTCACAGATGAAATAAAAAATCCACTTAGAGTAAACTAGGCATTGTGTTCCTCAGTTTATAGCCTATGCAAAACATTTACGGCAAGGCGTATAAGGTAGAAAGACTATACGGCAACAGTGGTAAATTAAGTCAAGACATGCCCGACGATAATTCACAGCAATCCACACCTGAGATGGAATCCGTCTGTCAAAGTATGGGTGTGTTTGAAGCCTTGCCCTCGTTATCTGGACTTCGTTAACAGGATCAAAGAAGGCAACAAATGTTCCTACTGTGGCTGCGATACCTTCAAACTCACATAAAATGTTTAAGTTCGACCATGACTTAGGGCGGGACCACCATCTTTAAGTTCGTAGTAATGTTACCAGCTGATAGACTTTTCTGCGAGCAGCTACCCAGGAATAAGAAGGAAATAACTTTGCAACTTGCTGTTGCTGTTTACATTACCTTGTCCTCCTCCTCTGCTGCGTGGACGGTATGTGACAAAAACTTCCAAGTCGGTGCATGGCGATTACAGTAAAGTAACAGTCCTCCTCCAACAAGAGATCCTAAAACCGTACTGCTAACTGTGCGGTACAGAGGCAAGCGTCCGGACCAGGATATCCGCAGAAAGTTTCGCACACCTACACCGACCCAGCGCCAGGT
This sequence comes from Tenualosa ilisha, assembly GCA_015244755.2. Classification (NCBI taxonomy): domain Eukaryota; kingdom Metazoa; phylum Chordata; class Actinopteri; order Clupeiformes; family Clupeidae; genus Tenualosa; species Tenualosa ilisha. The sequence continues at coordinate 2,763,823 of PYXC01002418.1, forward strand.
CGCCATCTTTTCACATTGAATAGTTTTTGCTCCTCCTCTTGACAGTGAATTGGCATGAGTTGCTCAATACTGCCCCACACCGTTAAGTTACTGTCATGGACTATCAGAAAAATACTGATGGAACCATTACAAAGACGGCCTACAAAAAAGTAAGCTTTGTGAATAATATCTTTTATCGTTTCATGTGGTTAACAAGACAGTTTATTAAACTATCATGAATATAAAACTATAGGATTATTTTTTCTTCCCATTGCTGTAAAGGTAGGCCACAGCATTTAATCCTAACAACACAGTTTAGGTGTTGCAGTAAAGGTCTTTACATAAATTAATACATCTATCCACTTTAATCTGTTTAGTTGTTACTGAACTAAAAATCTTTTTTGTAGCCAGTGTTAATAAAATAGACTGCTTCCTATGCAAAAGAATTTTGTTAAGATTGATCACTGGAAGTGATCATTTAGGCTACAAGCCCCATAATACTGTGGCCAGTAGTTCAGAGGCTCCATTCCAGACCACTATACCTGGAATAAAACAGAGAGTATACCAAACCAAGCCCATGGTAGGCAAAGTTCATGTAAATAAGACACACAAGCTGTTTGATATATACAACCTGTATTTATGAATCTGTGAAGGTATCAGCACAGAGATGTTTTTGTTCTTTTTTTCTCATATTAAATGACAAATCTCAGTTACACATGTCATGTTTCTTTCACAGTCCTTCTGTACACAGTCATCATCAGTCCTATCCAGGACAAGCCCGGCTAGGAGCCAGCATCGGGACCGATCTGGCCCTGCTCTGGGGGTACCGAAGGAGTAGAACCCTTTATAAACATGCACAGCTGTTGCATAGAAATCGCCTCTATATTCTCATTCATGCAACTTAGTAGTGTTTTTCTTCTATGTTCCTCATATGAAATGGCTTACTTGATTGGTTTCAAGCTGAAGAGTCCACTTAGAGTCCATATATCTTTACTGGGGGATATATCTTGTGGAGTAAAATTGACAATAGTCTTTGACTCTTTAGCAACTAAGCTTTGAATAATAATATAAAATCTTATTATCAGGGCAAGCTTGGTGGTGGTGCTGCAGGGTGTATGGCAAACCAACAGAAACAGAATTTCACAAACAACAAACAGAGCAGGTTTGTGTCCACATCTGTGAAATCAGAAGTTTGTGGTCCAAGCAGGATGCTGATTCCCATAGTTCCTTATGAGTACACTGAAAGGGTGTGTTGCAGGCCTCGGCCTTAAGTGTGTGTGTCGGACAGTGCTGTCCGTACCCGCTATGGTGCCACCTGTCTCAGTGGAGTTTTTTTTTTTTTTTTTTTTTTTTTTTTTTTTTAAGGGGGCTTGAAGCAAAACAAAATCAGGGTAACTCAGCTCTGTTAGGTTGATAGTCTTCCTCCTCATGTTCAGTGGGATGTTGACAGCTTGTTTTTGATTATTTTTTTCTTTTTGTAGGGGAGAACATTGTGCTTTTTTGTGTCAAAGACATTCTGGGGAGAATCTGTAGCCTTGACTAGATTCGTAAGGTTCTTCCATTCATAGAGTTGATTCATGTTGAGTCTGACTCTAGGAAGACCCTTTTGTCAAGTCAAGCCACACAGCCCTCCCCTTACCCCTCCAAATGATCAACATCAGTGGGCGCAGAGGAGACAGACAAGAATGGTAGAGACAGGGGAAAAGAGGACAGCATCAATCAATCACATGGCAGCCACATTCTGTTAAGATCTGACCTGACCCTCCATCGCCACAGTAAAGTCAGGGTTTCTTTCTTTTTTTTTTTGAATGATAAATTCTGGAAAAAAAGACATACAAGGAGCTGTGCAAAAGTTGTGCAATACTAGATCCATATGTCAGGTGTTCTCCTAAACCCTGCTTGGCGACAAGCGCAATGGAGAAGGGCAGTGTGGAGGTGCAGAATTCAAGAGGGTCTCTTATCTTGCTTATCCTTCTGTAGTTTACCTTCATAGAGTCCAATTCTATTCTGCCCTGCACAGTTGTCTGGGTGGACATAGCATTTTTAATATTCACTTTAGATCAAATACAGCAGCAGAGTTACAGCTACACAATACTGCATAAAAATAATTCATTTTATACCAATATATAACACACTGTACACTGGTGAGATCCAGATGTTATGGCATGAAGATATCTTAAACTGCATCCTCTCCCCAAACAAAAAAACAATAACAGCTACTTTTATTTCAATACATTTTTTCAATACAAGACCAGCCCTTCATTTGACATTAATGAATTGACTAGTGATTGATTTACTTCTCTAAGCCATAACAGCAGGGGTCTCACAATGAAGAGGAGTAGGGAGCTGCGTGCTAAATCTCTGACATGGTAGGAAATAAAAAGGGGGTGGACGTCCCTAAGGTCCTACTAGTGGCCTCAATCTATAATGAGATTCTCCGATGCCGATCGCAGCAGTTGTCTTGGGAGACACCGGGGGGGGGGGTGTACTGGTGAAGGACTCCAAGTCCTTCCCTGGAAATCTTTTGCATGGAAAACAGCTAAATGGAGAGAGAGCTACGGAGACTCCCCTGGCCCACACTAATGTATTGAGAACCTCTCTAATAACACAGTTCAGGCTACCTTAAGTTTACCTACTTTTTGTTCAATGGTAAATGCCAACTTGAATCACTCCGATTATTTTTTTTTCGATCATAAAAGGGTGAGGGGTCAAAAGCTACAACCACAGTGAGCCAAAAGCACAGAGGGCAATGAGTTTCAGCTGACATAGGTTACTGGGACACAGTACATTCCTCAACTACACAGTAGGTCTGCTTACATAACTCTACATGATAAACTGACAGTTTGCTGTATGCATGATCACTGTTAAAGGGTTTCACTGTTAATTCTCAGAGCTCCTCTACTACTAATGCTTCTCTGCGCGGTACAGTGGCATGTCTCTTTACATGTAACCTAGGATGAAATATTGGCAAACAGCACAGGCAACATCAGACCCCTCTCCTGTGGGATGCTAGAGTAGGGTTTTACTTCTTTTTGGACTGAACACACATATGAGGCCCATAGCAGCAGAGGTGGCTCAACTGGTGGCCCAAGGACATCTTTCTTATTTCATTTTAAAAGTGCTATGTTCTGGATAGTATTATTGAAAACAAAAAAGTATACTACTGTGACTGCAGTGTTTGTTAGGGTTTGTGATTCAGAAGGCTTGCTGAATAACTGCTCTATTAAATTGTCTGACACACAAAGCCGTAGAATGTATACAAGTTTAACAGACACGTTTTAAGGCTGCAATCCTGTAGTTGGTATTATTAATTAGTATTTTCACTTCTAATTCCAGCACCATTCGTAATGTCTAGTAAAGTGGCTGTACTCTAAAAACCAATAAAGGAGCTGGACACGTTCACTGTTTTATGCATGCGGACATGAGTGAGATCCATTTTGCTGGCCATATAACACAGAGGTAAATAGCAATGGTGTTTTGTGAAAATAGTTTTGCCCCATTACAAACACACCACCCCACCCTCATGGTGAAGGAAGTGCCCTGGAACTTGAATTGACTTTGTGAGAGAAAACATATCAAGAATACTGAACTCAGAAGGGGCAGTTTGTCAGTGTGGCATGACGGAAACAACTATCATGCAATAGTATGACTGAAACTGTTTGCCTGTTTCTGTCTTTGTGTCTGAGGTTAGAGATCACACTAGGTGGATAGCCTAGATTCTCCAAGAGGCATTCATCTTGCCCCAAGTGAATGAATAAACAAACAAATCATTGAAATAAATATTTGAATGCATATGAAAAGTTCTGGCAGGCAGGAAAACCACCACAAACGTGGCTGTACAGAGAGCAAGCAAACATTCATTGCCTGACAGCGCAAGTGAGAGAGCATCAGAGATGCACACATACAATGGAAGCAGCAACTTCATCAGAAAACAAATCAAATCCATCACACAGCTAAAAACCAAACAACAGTAACAAAACCCCCACTGACCTACAGTGAAGGAGAATCAGACAACAGAACACGTGACCCTGGTCATCGCATACACCATGACTGAACAGTGGTTCAGCTCAAAGACGCGTAAAAAAAGTATGACAAAAACCTGATAAGCAGTGTCAGAAGCAGTGTTCAGTGAACTAAGAGCTTTTCCCTGCATACAGTGTGCTAAAATGCATTTTAACATTATGCAATCAGTGGTGACTGACTCTCATTATTACAATTACTGACTATAGCCAGCCATGAGCACACACTTAGCTTGCTATATATTTTTACAAAAAAAAAGGTTGGTTTATCAACTGGTTGCAGATAGCAGGATTGGATTTACTAGTGTACACACACAGGCACACACACATTCACACACATATTAGTGTCATCAACAAAGAGGTACACTCGCACACACAGATGTACACAAGCATGTGCATTTGTGAATTGTTGCTCACGGACAACCCACGACTGATTTCACAATTTACTAGTATACTGTCTCAAAGGTACAAGCCATGGACAGCTTGGGTTAAGTCAAACATATGCCAAGTAGGCAAGCTATCTACTTATAATGGGTTAAGATTTGTTGTCTCAAACTATCTTGAATGTTCTGATTGTATTGTGTTACAATATCCTAATTACTGTATTGGCAATGTTATGATGTTCCATGTATCCTTACACGCAGGATATTAACATTTTCTTGTAGGTTTTGATTCCCACATATTTAATTGGAAAAGCATAACGCTTACAGGTTAGTACAAGTCTGGCAGCATGGTATCCTAAAACACAAATTTTAGACACAAATTTTAGAATAGACACGCCCAGTACAAATAGACTACTGAGGAAACACAAAGGTTTGCGGTCTCCTAACCATCCCCCCTACCCTTTTGAGTTACATCACTGCAGTCGTGCCCTTTAAGGTGGTCTAGTATAGAATAAATACACTGCTACAAGTATACAATGTGTGTACCCCACTGAAACCTCTGGAATCTTTAGAGTTGACGTGATCTGCAAAGCAAAGGAAAGAAGCTGATCATTTGGTTTCTATGATGTCATAGCATTCTTTTTTTGGGGTGAAGTGGGTCAACACATGCTACGTATGAGTTATCTTATCACAAGGCCTGTGGATGTGTGTGTGTGTGTGTGTGTGTGTGTGTGTATGTGTGTGTGTGTGTGTGTGTGTGTGTGTTTTTGTTAGTGGCTTTAGCTTCACTGGAATATGCAAACCTGTTAAATGAAAGTACACTGACAGAGAATTAAAAAAGGCTCGAAAGAACTGTAGATTTCAAACTCCACATCACAGAAATAATAACTATTTAAAGCAACAAATGTGTATACACTGCTCCAGAAAACAACAACCAAAAAAATGTTTTTCTCCTGCATTTTGGGATACGTCACCATCTCCAAAGGCTTCAGAAGACTTTGGGAGAGCATACCTAGAAATACTGTGTGTTAATACTGAGTGATGTATACCCATAGTTAGCTTATTAGGATGTGGACACACGCACATAACACACCCCCATTCGGGCAGGAAGTCAAACAAAGAGAGCAAAGCAGTGGCGGGCAGACAGAGGGAGAAGAGGTGTGTGAAAGAGAAAGCAGGAGAGACTGAAAGAGGGATAAACTCTGAAAAATAAACCTTCCTCTTTCACCTCTGCTCAGATAAATGGCTGGGTAAGTGAACAGATGGATAGATAAATAAATGAATAGATAGATAGACAGATAGATAAGATAGCTAGATAGATCGATCGATAGATAGATTGACTGACTGGTAGATGGATAACCTCTCACACAAGTGACTATGTATCATTTGCTCCTGCCAGACGTGCTCGACCCTGGGTCCCGGCCCTCTGCCCTCTCCGACGTGTCGACTTTTTCTGAGCCGTCAGCTTTTTCCGAGCCGTCACCTCTCTCGGAGCGATCAGCTCCCTCCGAGCGGTCGGCTCCCTCCGAGCGCTCCCGCTGCTCCGACTTGTCCGGGTCTGTAGACGAGGTGGTGGGCTTCTCCCACTTGGCGATCTCCTCGTGCTCCTTCAGGGAGGCGTTGATACTGGACACCCACTTCTTGAAGTCCTCCTGTGAAGGAGAGGGTTCAGGGAGTCAGTCTAAGTGTGTGTTTCCCATCAATCCCTACACTGTACATCTGACTGAACCCTTTCCATTAGCTTCACATGCCTCACACAGCCTATGAAGCGCACTGCTAATGACTTGCATCATATCATATCATGGCTTATCATATCATATATCATGTTGTATCATATCGTATCATATCCGTGTATGTGTATCATGTGTGTATAAAATGCGCTATGGAAATAAACGTGTACTGTGCTTGGACAAGCAGGAATAGAGTAGATGTGTAAAACTGGGAACTCAGGATACAATATTTTCTGTTTATCCCTTTTAGTGTGTTAGGATGCTAGGGTATATATAAGGGAGTGTTACTAACTAGCACAAGAGTCAAGAGTCAATGCTCAAACAAGAGTAAACTCTCTGTCATGTGCTCAAGGCAACTGGTCCACAGCTACAACTTGAAAAAGAGCAAAGAGTGTCCATACCTCATCCTTGGCCAGGAAAATATAGTCATCTGAATTTGGGACTCTGTGAAAGAGAAATCAGTGTTAAAGGTATACTATGCAAGTCAGGACTCTGTGAAAGACAGATAAGTGTTAAAGGTGTACTATGCAAGTCTGGGATTTTGGTATTTATTGTAACATACACTAATGCCTTGTCGTTAGTCTATCAGGAATTAAAAGGTTTTTCATTACCCTGGTCAAATGTATACTGCACACACAACATTTGAGGGTGGATCTGGAGGCGGTATGTTAACTTCTCATTTCCAGAGGTTTATCCAGTGCATTGGTGCCTTAATTCTCATTCAATCTTTTTGGAAGTGCAGCCAGCATACAGTATCATTATGTTGGGTTTAACAGGTTTAACAGTACTGGAGAGGCCCTTACTGGCTGTTAAAACACCTCCCCAAACTGGGTAGAAGTGGTTGTGATTAGTGCCTGAATAGTTGATTTGGAAATAAACAGCAATGGCTTTGACTCATTTTCATTTATTTTACTTTTATGTTCCAGATTTGAATCGCAGGATTGTTTGTCCTGTGTATATTTTTGTCCTCTATACATTTTCAGACCAGTTGTTTTTTTCGATGTCCTCCTTTAAGCCTTACTTTAGGATGAAAGCATTTTTCTTCTTCTTGTATCCGTTGGTGCTGTCACAGGTGCAGGTGCTGAGGCTGAGTAGCGGCTCGTCATTGTATGGCGTGGTGGTGTGTCGGGCATCCTTGTAGAAACCAATCTCTCCCTTGGTGAGTACACAGTAGAGGTTCACCCAGGACTTGCTGTGAGGGGACAAAGTCAGATGACAAAGTTACATCACCTTAGTTTTATTGATGTATTAAAACATCTTTTGACATCACATTAGACAGTGCTTCCCTGTCTACTCAAGTACCAACTATTTAGTATTGCAAATAAAAGTTTGTCCTTTTTATACTTCTAAGAACTTGAACTAAAATATTCAGGATAAAATATCTATTAAGTATATCCAGTTGCAATGTAACTTCTAACCAGCAGGGGGAGTAAATATGTCTACTGCAATTTTACTGTGCTAATTATTCCTGTTTGTAAATGTCTCCCCTTGCACTCTTAAAGGCTGTGAAATGTAGCAGGCTACAGGAATGAGAGAAAGAGAGCTACACACTGGAGATGCACAATCAGTAGAGGTCATAGAGCCTGCTATTTCTATGCTAAACTTTCCTCAGGTTGATTATACACTTCTGATGAGTTTTTGTTGAAGCTCCTTTCAACAAAGAGCTCTATGCATTTGGACTCACTCTTTTTCACTCTTCCCCATAATCAGATTACTCATCATGGTTAGACAGTATGATGCAGTCAGTTGTTGTCTAGGCCAGTTTGGTCAGTCTATTCTAGCCCGTCGTCTTGACTACTGCAATGTCCTCCTATCAGGCCTACCAGCCTGTGCAGTGAGACCGCTACAGATGATCCAGAATGCAGCTGCACGTCTGGTCTTTAACCAGCCAAAAAGGGCACATGTCACACCTCTGTTCATTGAACTTCACTGGTTACCCTTGGCTGCTCGCATTAAATTCAAGGCACTTATGTTGGCCTACAGGGTGAATGATGGCTCTGCTCCCATCTACTTGAATTCTCTTCTGAAGCCCTATGTCACCCGACGACCACTACGCTCCTCTAAGGAACGTTTTCTAGCACGGCCAACACCTTGTGCAGGTCAGTCCAGACTCTTCTCATATCTGGTTCCGCGCTGGTGGAATGATCTCCCAAGTGCTACCAGATCAACTGATACCCTCTCCACCTTCAAGAAACTCGTGAAGACTAAGCTCTTCCAAGAATATCTCCTGGCGTAAACTTTGAGAATGCACTTAATAATTTAATTTCTCTACATTGTGTTACACTATTGCACTTTCAACTTAAAACAGTGCAGATTCTATGTTAGCAATACGCACTCCTTGTTAGTTCATTGTGTTGTAGCTTGAATGTTATCCTCTTTTGTAAGTCGCTTTGGATAAAAGCGTCTGCCAAATGCCTAAATGTAAATGTAAATTTAGCCCAGCATTCTTTCAAGCAGGACTTAACAAGCAGGTGACAATGAGCTGGGAATTCTCTTGAATTCAGTGCACACCCAGTCAGATTCCTTCCTACTGAGCCTTTTGTCAAATGTAAAATCCTTAGAAGACCAGTAGCCCTACAGACGTCCTCTGATTGCCTAGCTCTCTGCCTGTCAGGCATGTGTTAGCACAGTCCTGTAGTCCTGCATGAGCATGTCTCCAAGGGAGGTGCTGGGGCTGCATATCTGCTTTTGCTGGAGAGAGAGTGCTGCTTGAGGTTTTAGAGTATGGGCTTTGATGTTCCCTTTAATGGTGGATTACCTATTGTGTTCATTTTCATATTTTATTTATTATTCAGTTTTAGCTGTCCTTGACCAAAAGAGTATAGAGTACAGTGGGTATTTTAGGTTTGAGTACACTACAGAGTTGGTCCTGAGGTCCTAAATGAGGGACCTGGTTGATGTGGTGTTGTGATGTATCTCAGTGTTATTATTAGGTACTGGATGGCGAGTGTTTGTGTGGATGTTACCTGTTGGGGCTCTTCTGCACGCCCTCAGGCTCGTGCTTGCGGTAGAGGTAGCCCTCTGTTTGCACGGTGTGGGAGGGGATGGCTGGCACGGCAGGTGCACTCTGTGCAGGCGCAGATCGAGAGCGCCGGGTCGTCTCCTCTGGCTCTTTGGGCCTCGGCCTCCTCCGAGGCTTGGGCCTGTCCCTCGCCCGCGGACGGTCTAGGCGGCCACAAGGCGCTGAGAGAACACTGGGTGGTCGGTACACCTCCCCTCGGGCCTAAGGGAGTTAACCAAAGATATTTACTCACTTCTCTTACATTATTTGACATGCACAGAATTTGTGTTCTGTTATTCATTGTTGGGTCTGCCAGAAAACAGTATCACTTACATGTGCTGCCTCTCTTTCTTGAACTTGCTCTACAATCTCAGCCATTGTGGAGCGTTTCTCCCTAAAATGCCAAAGAAAATGTTAGCATGATGTGGGAAGTCTTAACTGTCACTGTCATATGTCTTTGGTGACCAGTTCCTGTGCAAGCAAACAGGCATCCTTTGATAATTGCACAGCTATCCTTAAAGAGATAGTCCAGCGCATTTCAACCCATAGCCCTGTTGACAGCAGTCACTGAGTACTATCAGTAGGAACAAGAACAAAAACCCTTTGGCACAACACAGACTGAATAGTGAACTGGCAGCTACAGCTAACTGAACTGAACAGGGCGCAGGAAAATTAAACTGAAAGTGAGATTCCTTGTGCTATTCAGTTAGCTTTAGCTATCGGTTCGCCATTCACTTTACGTTGTACCAATTGTTTCTTATTCTCTTCCCTACCGACAGCACTGACCTCAAAGACCAGAGCTATGGGTTGTGAAATATCCCCTTAGGCATTAGGTACTAGTCAGCATCATGTCACTTCTTTTGGAGTAAGTAGGAAAGACTAAGTAGAGAATATATTTTACATTTGGAAGCTGTATATTATTAATATTAGTTAATAATATTAGTTAATAATAGAGCTACCAGCCTAACAGCTAGTTGTGTGCTCTCTCTTTTCAATCCCAGCAACAACACAGCAATGACTAAAGCCAGACTGCTCACTAACTGATGTATTATAGTGACACTGGGATGTAAAGTCTACACATTTTCACCTCTAATGGGAACAACATATAATTTTAATTTCCCTTCACTTTATTAACTCAATAAAAGTACAAAAATATACCACTTAAAATCCAAATTGTATTAATCTCTCTCTTTATTCATCATTGTTGCGTTTATTTGTCCAGGTCACTGGATGCAACTGTGGTTCATGTTTCGATACCTTGATCAAAGGTACAAAATTGGCACCCAGGATTCAAACCCATCACCTTCTGGCTACTGATTGCTAGCCCAGTCCCTTAGCTGTTATACTACTTACTGATCAGTCATTTTCTTTGCCAAGTCTGGATGTGGCATTGCACATATTACAAAATAAAAATGTGAAAGCATGAAAGTAGAATGAACTAAAGCATACCGGTCCTGCCTCTTGTCTGAGGTGGCAGACTCCTGGTCGCTGGGCTTGCCGCTGGCCTGCTCCTGCTCGCTGGACGACTGCCGCTCCAGCCGCCGGCGGTAGCGTTCCTGCCTGACGATCATGGGCAGCTCGTTGAGGCGCGCCTGGATCTCCTGCTCGCTGGAGGTCTGGCGGCCCAGCCTGTACTCACGCTCCCGCCGTAGGTGGTCCATCTGGGGGTCAGAGCGGCTGCCGCGGGGGTCCCTCTGGAGTCTTCCGTGCAGGAGCTCCAGGCCGTGATCGATGCCGATTCCTGGGTGGGTCTCGGCCATCGGGTGGCCCTGCTGTTGCTGCTGCTGCTGGGCGTGGTGGGCTTCTAGTAGCGCGGGCACAGCCTTGTGGATGTGGTTCAGCTTGGGCTGCATGCAGTCGGCCTTCAGGTGCTGCCATGCATACCCCATCTTAGGCTCAGGCATCATGCCAGCGCCCCCCATGCCAGGATTGTTCAGGCCCTGGTAGCTGGAGCTGTCCACCCCCATCAGACCCTGTTGGTTTAGCCCGTGATAGCTGGAGCTGTCTACCCCAAGCTGCCCGGCCTGTTGGGCCAGCACATGGTAGCCTGGATTGTCCACCACGCCGGCCCCAGCTTGTGGATTGAGGCCGTGGTAGGACGAGCCATTCATGACAGGGCTGTAGGTTGCTAGAGAGCTCAGTCTCTGGGCCAGGGAGTGGGCAGCGAGCTGGGGCACGTCTGGGCCAGACTTGATGTCGAGCTGGTCCTGCAGACTCTGTCTGAAGGGCGTGGAGGAGGAGGAGGAAGAGGAGGAGCTCGGGACCAGGCAGGACAGAGGAAACATTTGCCTGTTGAGCAGTGATGAAGAGGCAGAGTGCCTGCTCTTCTCCTCCTTCAGCTTCTCCACCTGACAGACACAAAGACAGCAAGGAGAACGTTAATAAGTGTTAATAAGCAATAAGCATAAGAGTTAATAAGCAAGAATATTATCAAGAGCACTGCCATGAAAAGTTAGCACTAGTATCCCCATTACTGACAGTGTGCATGTAACAATAAACCAGTATTGGTGTATACGAGAGAAGGTTTTGTTGTGTATAATACACCATAATATTTAAAATAAATACATGAAATCAAATCCAATGTATCACTTATAAGCACAGCACTGTGACTGTATAGAATGTGCAGTGGGAACCTGTCGCAAAGAACTGAAGTGCTCCTTCCATGTGGCTGCAGCCTTCCGGAATGCCTCGTGCCGACGAATCAACTGCTCTACTTCATCGGCTCCAGCCGCCCCTCCGGCCCCACCCATGGTTTCTCGTGGGCTGGCAGGGCTGATCATTGGTTCTTTGGAGGTTAGCCACGCTTTCTCAGCCTGGATCCTCTGGGCATCCTGGAGTCTCTGTTGTGCTGTAGCCATCAGACAGCAACAGCAGAGCAATGAGTGACATAGTCCTGATCAAGTGTGGATGCACAAATCCCTGCTCTGGGTAATGTTTAGATCCGAATGAAACACTAGTGTGTGTGTATGTGTGTACTTGACAGTGTGTGTTTTTAAATTCACAGAGTAGAGCTTACTGTGCTGCAGTTTCTCCCAGTGCGTGTCCCAGCGGTCATTCAGGTCTTTCTGCTTGGCCATTATATGGTCCAGCTTCTCCTTCACCTGAGAGAGAGACAGTCAGAGAGAGAGAGAGAGAGAGAGGCAGAGGAAAAGAGGACAAAAGTGTTAGATGAGGAGGAAATGTTTGGCCTCAATGAATATACATGCAGTAGAATATGTACTGCAGGGGTCCCCAGTTATTTTTTTTTTCTTAAGGGACAAATTATGTCAAGCCTGCCAAGTCTAGGGCCAAAGAATCCAGAATTAAATGTTAGTGCTCCCGCAACTGAAATATAACCATCCTGACATACTCAAACCAAGAGATACAGTAATTATATACAATCTTTCCAGGCAAATGAAGAAATTGTTAACATCAATACTATCTACCCCAAATACTGTCTTAATATTTATACTCAACAGATAACATTATGTGGACAACCATCTAAAAATCAAGAAAGGTAAAGAATAAGTGCTAAAAATTATGCTTTTTGCAATTACAACTACACTGTACAACCAATGTTTGTGATTACAACTGTTATGTTTATAGAGTGCATATTTATAAAGGACACGTGTTACACATACTGGCAAAATGAGACAATTTTATTCAGCTTGCTTTACTTCTACACACACTCAGTATCACCTTTACAAACAACTGGAATTCATTGGTTGTTCAAATAAAGGTTGGATAAATCCACTGAGTTCTGTTGAATGAAAAGCATAAGTTCTGGTGTCTGTGGTCAATCAGTTTAAGTGTAAGTTTGAACAGCTTGGACATGACTGTCTGCATAAGGGTTTTTGCTAAGTTGCATAAGCCAAATGAAATGATTATCATAGTCTTTATTTTACAGAATCTCTGACAGTGAATTATGCACAAACACTGAACACTAATGCAACTAACCACTCCATCTGACCTGCTGGTTGCCATTAGGGAGCCCCTGATGCACTGCGTGTATATGCCCCTGTGTGTTGTCTATGCAAGCATGTGTGTCAGTGTATATGTGTAAGTGTGGATGATGATGCTTGATGTGTCTGTGGTACGGGAGGCATGTGTGTGCTAGATTTTGAATGCTGTGTGTGTGTATGTGTGTGTGTGTCTTCTGTGTGTTTGTGTATACACCTCTTCAGATGCTGGGTTTCGAGCTGCCAGGAGCATCTTGCCCATTTCTATACACTGGGTGAAGACTTTGCTTTTGGCCTCCATCTTGGCCTTAAGATTCTGATGCTGGGACATCATCGTCTCTACCCCCGACACATCCCTGATTGGAAAGCAGTGAAACACAAAATAAATCACACATTGGGGTTATCGTGACTATTGCACAATTCCACCTATTTAGAAAGGTAAACCCTTTAGATGCAAAGACATTTCTAACATTCGTTTGAAGCATTGAAAGAGTTAGAAGCATTGACAGGGTTAGAAGGAAGCAAACAACAATATCTTTTTTACCCTCTGCACTACTGTCCTGTCTGTTACTTGGATAAAGGCGTAAAGGATAAAGATTTTTAAATACAGTAGCATTGCTACAAATGTATGCAGTGTAGTGTGTTCCACTCATAACTTTATAGTCTGCAGAGTCTAAACATTTGTATTACATGCGCACCGTAGTAAGCAGGTGGTAAGCATGTAGGTGTAGCTTGTATTTGGTAAACTAATACAACACTATCACAACATACCTGTCAACCCTCCTGTTTTCTGTGGTAATCAGATTTTTTCCGATGTCTTCCCATTAAAGTATTTTCCCGAAAATATATATTTAACATTTTCAAAAAAGATCATAATAGAATATATCTTTATGACTGGAAGTCAGTCAGTGGTGTGTCATTAAGTGTTTCATTTGCTAATACTCGCTCAAAAGGTTGGAAAACAGTGGCCAAACACACTGATTGGATACATAAAGAAGCCAAAACCCTAAAGCTGAAGATTCAGGACAGTGGCGACAGTTGCGTCCGTTTTCTTGCCGTTTATAAAGGAATGGCAGTGGAAAGCAGTTGTAATTTTCCAGAATCTTGGGATCCTGGGAAAAATCCCTTATTTTCAATGTTCAAAGTTGACAGGAATGTAATGCAACTAATTTCAGTGAAAACAATAGTTTGGTGTATTTCAGAACTTAGCTATTATAAACCACTTTGCCTCAAAGGGACAGTCACAAATGGAGCAGATCAGCCAAGCATTCCCAGGAAAAATGCTCCAAAGAAGAGGGTGACATTTAAACAGAAATGGGTTTTCTGCAGCTGTGTCTTGTGGCTACTAGAACATGCCCCATCTACTGTATGGCATTTGCCCACACTTCATGCTATTCTGCCTTTCGAAGCAGGAGTTTCTGCTGTAAGGGTTCTTACTCATCAGGAATTAGGTTATTAATGTATGACACATATAGAGTTAGATTTCTGGCCCGTTCCTAAAACAAATGTATTTTAGTGTATGAGAAAAGAGGATATGGTGTATTTTAGAAAAATAACACACAGACACACACACACACACACACACACACACACATTGTAGCTCCTCTTCCATCCAAGAAGGATTTTTTTTGACTATTTTAGGCTGAGCAATGAGACTCTGAAAATATACACTTTGTACACTCTTTGATCAATCAGTTCATATTGAGAGAAAATATACACTTTGTTCACTAATTTTTTTAAATCAGTTCACATTGAGAGGCAGTGAGTGTGTGAACCCATTTGTTATTAGCATGTGCTATGTTTCATTAATCTACAGCCTTAGTGATTCTATGTCTAATCTGTCTGTTAAAAATACTTCACTATCTGACTTCCATCAAATTTTAACAGCACACTACAATTTGAAGGGTGTGTGTGTGTGTGTGTGTGTGTGTGTGTATGGCACTCATACCTGGCACTGTCTGGATTTGGTCCAATCTGGCCCATAATGCCATCGGTCCACATGCTAAGCTCTCGCACCAGGGCAAAGAACTGCACCTTGTCTGTTACCGTGGTGACCTGCACACGGCTGCCCTCACAGGACACCAGCAGCTCCCTCCAGGCTTGCATCACTTCCTGCTCACGGGCCAGGATGGCGTCGGCCTTCTCCCCAGCATAGATGGCCCTCAGCTGTGCAGCGTTTTCCTGTAGCTGCCGCACCTGTGCCATCACAGGTCAAAGGTCAGATAGATAGTGTGAAGAAAAAAAAAATGTTGCTCCTCCTTCTTTAGGGTCATACGATATTTTCCATCCCCTTAAATAATGTTTGTAAAGCTGAGTGTGAAATGTTTGTATAGATATAGTTCATTACTATTTCTGTATGTGTGTGTGTGTGTGTGTGTGTGTGTGTGTGTGTGTGTGTGTGTGTGTGTGTGTTCTCTCACCTGAGCGACAAGGAGCTGGAGCGAATGCTCAAATGAGTGGAGCAGCCTCTGCAGCGTGCCGGGGTTGGCTGTGCTCACCTGACAGGAGCGCACCTCAGGGAGCTGACGCATCTTCCCCTCAATCTGAACCAACACCTGCACACAACACGCCAGCAGTGGCCAGGCCACAGTAGATCAGGCCGCATAGAGATGTGATGCCAAACAAGGCTTTGCATAAACATAAAGCATTGTGGCCAAAAGGCATGAAATAACAACAGAGATATGGACAAAGATCTCTGCCCTACATTAATGTCCTAGATTAATGATGTCGACTATGATGATACAACATAACCCCCCCATGCCAGAAGGACTGTAAGCCCATATAAGACATGACACACAAACTCAATTGAACACATACACATCACCAAAGATGGAGACATAACTAGAGATACATGAATGCACAAATAGTCCTGTGTTTCTGTGTGCTTCTCACAGCTCTGTGCTGTGATTGGTGCTTGCCGTCCCTCCTACCTCCTGGCAGTCGGTGAAGAACTTGTGTAGCTGATGGGAGGCGGCAAGCATCTGACTCCTCGTCTCCATCAGCTCCTGGAGGTCGGCCCACGACTCGTTTAGGCCATCCTTCCACTCGGCGATGGTGGCGGCATCTGCATGGCCGCAGTCGATCATCTCGTTCACCATCTTGTTGACAGACTCCATCTGCCTCTGGCCGGCCGCACGTGTCTCCGTGGTGAATTTGGTAAACTTGTCCTGCAGAGTCTGTAAGGATCACAAAAGCAAAAGGCAAAGAGAGAACAGACTTACTAAGATTTCAGAGGTGGATCCATGTCTGAGGTGAATAAAAATGTGTACATTAGTCCATGCACTGTTTGTAATGTTGGCTGAACAGTCCCTGTGCCCACCCAGTAAATATCTGCTCAGTTATGCTTAAAAGCCTGGCATTTTAAGAGTATCCTCTGTACTCCTATGGCACCAAGTTTCCAGTCAAGTTATGAAACTAGTATTTTCCAACACCGAGCAGCCTAAGATGCACAGCCCTGCCGTGAGGCACTGAAGCTCGCTGACCGTGACATGCTCCAGGTCCTGTCCCATCTCCGTGGAGCTGGCCACCGCCTCGCGCTCCGCTATCCACTTCTCCAGGCTCTCTACCTCACGCTTGAGCTGGTAGAGCCAATACTGCTGCTCCAGCTTGGTCTTGCGCTGCTCCACCAGGTCCTTGAGCGACACGTACAGGCGGTCGATGTGGGACTGCTGCTTGGTGATCTGCTCACTGAGGGAGATGTGGAGAGACAGAACAAGAGAGAGGAGAGACAGAGACAGAAAGAAAATGACAAGAGAGGAGGGCGAGAGAGAGAGAGAAAGAGAGAGAGAGAAAGAGATGCAATGCTTTGTTAATACTGTATAACATACTGTCATGCTAATATTGCTTGTACTAAAGCTCATTTGTTCTTTGGCAGTTCTGTGGTTGTGGGAAATATAATCCTAATTAACACTCAGTAAAGTCTCTACCTGTCTGGGTGTCCGAGCTCCAGCATCCTGCGGCACTGTTGGGACAGGAAGCTGACCGTCTCAGCGTAGTTCTCCACAGTCTGCTCCAGAGCCAGCTGCTCCTTCAGGAGCCTTAGGGTGCTCGACTCATCCTGCCAGGCACAAAGACACACACACACACACTATCAGACACACCACTACAGATTGAGGCCTTCTGAAAAATCTAGTGAGGCTACATTATAACCTCTCATCATCACACATGATACAACTATATATAACAAATGCTACACAAAAGCATTCTAGTAAGATTGAACAAGTGTGTAACAGAGACAAGTGAGTCACTGAAATGTCTGGTGCCCTCTGGTGCACTAGCACATATTCAGCTCTGCTCAGCTGCCACCCAAAGTAGCTCTAATGCTAACCAAACAAGTGGCACGGGAGAGTGCCTGTGCTGATCACTAAATGGCAGAAGTCTCAGTGCCCATTGAATCTTTCAGGAGCCTCCCTCTGCTGGCTACACCTCATCCTGCCATGCAGATAAACCCACACCCGCTGCAAACACACTGGGCATAATGGCAGAAATATTGTGGACCATCTGTTGATGGCATGGCTCGGTCCTCTATACGTGGCTGCGTTTGGTGGGGTGCCAGAGGAACAGATTAAAAGACTGCACAGTGGGATGACTTCATCTTCCTGAGATGACAAACAGCACATTTCCTGTGTTGTGCTGACTGTACTGTTGAATGATTGCACTGAGCTGTTGTAAAAGTCTGTGTAAAGTTGGACCAGTGTGTGTGAGTAGCCCGGCCCTCACACATACTCATCTGCTGTGCATCTCAGTCCATCTCTTGTCATCTCCAGCTTCCATGAGGTGGGATTAACAGACATAGATGGCTCAGCAGACACTGAATATGACCAAAACCAATCAGTGCAGTGACTGCTGAGAAATAAGAGTGGAATTTGAATTTGAGAGTGGAATCTGAAGCAAAACAAATGTTAAGTCCACCTCCATCGTGTTGGGGTAAAAGCCAGTTTTTGATTGGTTCCCTATCTCAGGCGAGAGGGAAGAGGTGGAGGTAGACCTACTGCCCAGACTGAGGTGCATAGCAGATCAGTATGTGTGAGAACCAGGCTATGTGAGGAGGAATACACTGTGTAATATTAAAATGTTACAATGCCTGTAAATGTTAAAGACAATGAAGATGTTATGGTTCAATGTTTTTCAATAGAATGCACAACACATAAACTTTTTCATGTGTCCACAAAAAATATCCATAATAATACTCTCAAACACCAAATTCAACATAATACACCAAAATACTTGTACAGCAAACTCGTTGTGTTGTCTTCAACAAATGAAGGCTTCGTACCGTGCCTCTCTCCTCATTGATGACTTGGAGCTTCTGTCCGCTGAGCCAGGACTCCGCCTTGGCTGCTTGCGTGTAGTACTGCTGGGCATGGAACACAGCATCCAGCATCACTGTGCGACGCTCCGCCTCCACCAGAAGCACTTCCCATAGCTGTCGTGCATGCTCCGCCCCTTCTCGAACCAGGTCTGATTCTGGAGTACGCAGTGCTGCCACTGCTCCCGCCCTTTCCAGGACTTCCTCCAAACGCTCTCTCCGGCTCTGCAGCTCCATCGACAGCATCTGCTCCAGGCCAAGGAAAAATCCCTTTGTCAGTTAAGCAATAGTTCTGAGTTCAATAATATGTAACATGGGCCTCCAGACAAAATGAATACTGCTAATGCTAATACTATTTGCAGTACTTACATGCCAGCCCACACATAACAAGCTAATGTTCTAAGAAAATTGATGATCATTTCTCATTCAAATCAACTTCTGTCATGTTACTTTACTAGCTACTAAAACCATGTATGCTTGATTGTGCCTTGCCTGCTATATAAATTAGCTTAGCTCCACAAACCCATCATTTAGCTAACTAGCTAGCTTAGTCAATTCCTGCTGTGTTATTAGAGGGTGTTTGTAAGGTAAGCCTGTGGGTTACTAGCCTATGCCTCCTTAAAGCAAACAGGACTCCACATTAATGTCCTAAATTGTTCCTTTGACTACACATGCAGTATTTTAGGGTTGTGTGTTGCATTAGGGGAAGCTGCACCTCATTTGTCTTCATCAGCTGTTGCACACTCTGCAGGTTGCTTCCGTATTCCTTAGAGGATGCCAGAGGGAGCCTCTCCTGGATCCACACCTGCAGGACCACACAACACCATCCACAAAACTCACACATGGCTACTACACACCAGCACTAGTGCTGAGAAATAACATTTATAAAAAGACATATATTATAATATAATATAATGTAATATATCATGCATCATGTATCATGAATCATGCATGTAACATTTTCTTTTAAGTAAGCCTGAACCAGGTGTGTGTGAGTGTTGCATTAGAAATACAAGCGTATGTTCTGTGAGACTCACAATCTCATCCTCGAGGTCCTGGCTGACTTGGTGCAGTTCCTTGGAGGCCAGCAGGATGCGACGCCTCTCCTTGAGGGGCTCGATGAGGCGGCAGATGCGCGTCTCAGCCGGCCGCTCCTCCCCCTCCACCATCCTCAGCATGCCCCCCTGCAGCTCACCTGGGCCCACATCTGACACGCTGCCCCCCAGGTGAGACATGCCCACCCCGCGGTACAGCTGGGACTCCATGGTCTGGCACAGTGAGAGAGAGAGAGAAAGAGAAATATAGAAATAAATGGTTTGGGAGAGTGTGTAGGCAAAGCAAAAAGGGGATAAGAGAAAAAGGTCCAAAAGCTATGCAGAGACTGGATCTCTCCTCCAGTATGGAGTACATGTGACCAGCATGGTCACTCTTGGCACTGCAATAGGACTAGAAACCCATGGCTCGTCTATATAGTCACAACATCAAAGATTCATGCTGCTTCAGATAGGCTCCAATGACCTGCAATAGTATTAGCCCTCACTGTGGCCAGGCAGATATCCTAGCAGAGTCTTTTGGCCAGGGCAACAGTCTGACAGTCTGCTCCATTTGTGTGTCAGTGGCCCCTTATTATAACAAGTTCCCCCTAACTCCTGCTTACATTTACATTTATGCATTTAGCAGACGCTTTTATCCAAAGCGACTTACAACTCATCAACTACCAATTGTTCAGGGCCAGTCTCCCCCAGAGCAACTTAGGGTTAAGTGCCTTGCTCAAGGGCACAACGGTGGCAGCCGGGATTCGAACCCAACACTTTTCAGGCTACTTACACGCTAGCCAGGTTCCTTAACCACTACGCTACCACCACTCCTGCTGTGGAGTCCACCTCTTGGCCCTACCTGTATCCTCTGGAGCTGCTGGCTGAAGGTGGGCCTTGGCTGCAGGAGGGTGGGCTGGGTGGTCAAGCAGGAGGAGGAGGAGGCGGTGGCGGCGGGGGCAGCAGAGGCAGAGGCCACCACTGGGGGTTGTTCCTGCAGCAGGGACAGCTGCTGGTCCAGGTCCGTCAGGGTCTTGGCAGGCGGGTCGGTGATGAGGGTCCGGTGGTTCTGCGTCTCAAAGAGCTGGCGAGCCTTGGCCTTGGTGGTGCTCTCCAGGTGGCTCCAGCACTCACGCATCTCCTCCAGCTTCTGCTGCACCACCGACTGCAGCTCCGGCTGTTCCTGGATCAGCTCCTTACCCTCCTGCAGAGAGAGGGGGAGGTCACAGAGCACTGAGGTCAAACAGATGCTCACACACACGCAGGAACATACAGACTCAGACACACTCATGTCAAAAGAAACACACACACACACACACACACACACACACACACACACACACATTTATGTGGAGGGGACGTTATGTGACATATCTGTATACAGACAGATTCTCATAGATTTTGTACACACAGAGCAAAACCATTTGGACACATCCTAAAGCATTTCCACTGCTGTGTGCTTGCCTATTTGCAAAAGAGCAACAGAAACAATGACATCATGTCCACAGAGAATCCAACAGTCTAAATATGTCACAAGAATGCCCCATGAATACAGCGTCTCTCAAATCAACCTTTCAGTAAGGGTGTGTATACTGTGTGTGTGAGAGTGTGTGGTTAAGTGTGCATACAAGTAGGTTCCGGCACATCTGTGTGTATGTGCACATGTGCATGTTAGTGTGTGAGTGCATAGGCACGTGTCTGTGCGAGACACAGTGTGTGTGTGTGTGTGTGTGTGTGTGTGTGTGTGTGTGTGTGTGTGTTGGCAGAAGAGGATAAGGGAGAAGAGGGAGAGTGATGTGAGCTGGATGGAAAGAGATCAAAGCATACAGAGAGTCTTTCTCCTCAGAGCTGTGGCTCCATTCCAAACTCTTAAAATAGAGCATGTATGCACGCACACACACACACACACACACACACACACACACACGCACGCACGCAAGCACACATGCAAGCACACATGCACGCACACACGCACGCACATACACATGCACACACACACACACACACACACACACGTATTCTCAGCACACATACACATGCATACAGGCAGGCATGCATACACACTCACACATCCTCATGGCATATATATTTCTGAATCTATCAATCTGACACTGAAAAACACCTGCTTCTATCTGATATGAGAGACAATCAAACCAGTGAGATGTCGAACCCTTACAACATCACACACACACAAACAAACAGGTGATACACTGCTAACAACCCAGCATCATTATGACCAGTCCGAGCAGACTCTGGTCTTACTTCTGATCTTCATATAGGCTCCTCAAACACTTAATATGTGACACCACTGGCATCAAAGACCAGGGTCCCCACATTTTACACACACACACGCATTCTAACGGCCATCATCCTTCTGCACTGCACAGACTGAGAGTGTTCAGTCAGTATGAATTAGGCTGTTTGGGTGCGTGTGAGAGTGTGTCTGTGAGAGAAAGAGAGAGAGCCAAAGAGAGGTACATAGAGAGAATGACTGAGAATTGGATGGGTATGTCTGTGTATATGTGTGTGCTTTTGCCTGTCTTTCTGCATATGTGTGTGCGGTGTGTGTAAAATTGTATGTGTATCTGTAGGTGTGTGTGTGTGTGTGTGTGTGTGTGTGTGTGTGTGTGTGTGTGTGTGTGTGTGTGTGTCTGACGTGCGTTTCATAATGCAGTGCTGCATTTCTCCCTTTGGCACAAGCTCTCTGCCTTCTGACTGCTGCTTGCTCCATCTCATACTGCAGAGCCAGCAGAAACGCACAGAGAGAGGGAGCGAGACAGAGAGAGAGAGAAAGAGAGAGAGAGAGAGAGAGAGAGAGAGGTGGATAGGGAGGGAGTGAGGGTGAGAGAGAAAGGGGGCAGGGAGAGAGACACAGAGGCATAGAGAGAAAGAGAGAGACAGGGTGAGCACATGAGGATGGAGAGAGAGACTGAGAGGTTATGTTGAAAGTGAGGGATTGGGTGGTTGAAAACAGAGAGAGAGAGAGCGAGAGAGCACAAGGACAGGATGTGAGGGAAGAAAACAGTCCCAAACAGAGAGGAGGAGTGTCAGCAGCGAGCCACAGAGAGGAAGAGCAAGAGAACAGAGAGAAACAGGAGAAAGGGTGCGGTGGAGAGACAGGAGTGTGTGTGGTGAACAAGATGGGTGTTTGCCAAGAGGTAGGCCTGTGGAACTAATGTACACACACAGAGACGCACACACACGCACAGACACATTGATGTACAAACACACATATACATAAAACACACACATTATCCAAAACGCAGGTGTACACACACATACCCAAACACACACATAGCTCTAATAACCTAGCCCTACCCTCCAACCCCAATACAGACACAGAGAATGTTATAATGCACAGGCAGATACTATCCACACACACGCAAACATACACACAAGCTCACATGGAGAACCTCTGCACTGCCCATATAAGTAGGCTAGCGCTGCCATAGTACCTCTGTATTTCTCTACAGTTCTATGTCAGGCTACTCTCCGAAGGTTTTGGATTCCACAACTAAAAATTTTAGCAACCAATCAGCAAACAGAAATTGAAGGCAGAACCACTAGGTTTAAAGTTCAGACAAAGAGCCACAGAGTAAACGTATACCAAACAAACATCCAGATTGTCCATAGATTGTCCATAGGACTACTTGTAAAATTACTTTTACACCTTGAAGAATTCAGACCGGATATGTACAGTGTACTGAGGCTATATTGTGAAAGTACCCTCTTCCAACACCATACAGAGATAAAACATTCGACTTGCAATACATCAGAGAATCTGGCAATTATTAGTAGTGCACACACACACACACCTCACACCAAGCTCGGATCGGGAGGCGAGCACCCTAGCCAGTCGACCGAAAAGCCAAGACTCCCAGTCAAGTGACTAGGAGGCTCTTGAGGTGTCAGGAGGGAGGTTTAGATGGCATCTGTTACACACACAGATGATCTACTGGACTGAAGCGGGACAAGGTGCCCTGAAGGCCTTATGTCAGCCTTCTGCCTCCTCTAAGGCAGCCTACATCTTTTTTGCTGGGGTTTGCTGTCAAATCTTTATACAGACTTTATACAGGTTGTGTGAATTAAGGAATCAGTAATAGCTGGTTGGTGGGTATTTCACTGACAATTAAAACATTTCATGCCATGAATCTGGGCTTAAGCACTCCTTTGATGCATCATATGCATCATATATCATACAGTTTGATTAAGAACATGTTTAACTTTCAGACATACAAACTGCATGGATTCCTCTATCATATCAATCCTTATTTAAATAAATGAAACTGTACATCAGAGGAAACAATTACGGAGTGTTAAATATCCAACATCCAAGGTAATATCAACTTGGCTGTCGCGTGTGAGTGGTGACTTGTGTGAAATTTGTCAGTTGCGTATGTGATCAATGCCGAATAAAAGTATATATGAGCATAAAAAGTTTATTTAAACAGCTACAGTAGTGGAGTTGGACATACTTAGGTCAATAAATGGATTTCACTCCTGTGCATGTTTACCAAAGGCTTAGTTCCATCACATAGCTCGACATGGTATTGTGCTACTGGCAGAGGGGCCTTAAGTGGGATGGGGGACAAATTGTGTGACTATTTGCTATTATAATGGTTATAACCACTCTATTCATAAGACTAAAATAAAATGATTATCTTCAGAAATTACATCCTGATGTTGTATCAACTATATATCAATTAACCTCAACAAACACTGTACTAACATCTCTCACTAGTTTGGGGTATCATTAGATAGGTCCTTTGCCTGTGCCCCATTCTGTCTAATAACCTAATAACTGGAGTAGCTAATAATAACACAGTTGTGTCATTGTAATCATAGACCCAGTGCTTTCTTATTGTGCTATATAAATCATTTCCTCCATACCAGCTGGTCATTGACATCTTTACTCTCTCTAGTAGTCACATGTGAAGCCTGCAGTCACACCCTTGGCCCAAAATAAGCAGGTACATGAAATGGGTCATGGATGGCCCAGCCAAGTGCTTGGTGCCAAACAGAACCTTCACACGAAACTAGGACACATCAAGAGGTCATGTGGCATCTGGTACCAAAGCATACACAACACAACACAACACAAATGCAATTCTTCTATAGAGGTAGGTTGGGTGACCAGGCTTTGGAAAAGATTGGTGGATTTTCTAACATTCAGATTGATTGTGCTGTATCCAGCTGTGAAATGATAGGTCCAGAGCAGGGGTTTAAGGTGATCTCTGGATCTGACAGCTCATTGGCTGTTTGATGACACTTTGTGATTGTTCTTGTAGAACCAGGAACTCTGCACTTGATTTTTATAAAACAAGTACTGAATGACAACAAGGGCAGCAATCTAACTCATATCATGCCAATAGACACAGTTGATTTCATTCCTCCATTAATCCCAACTAATCCACAACCATTCGCTGTTGTCTCTGTTGCATTGGTAACCTCTTACATGTAACCTGTTTTTTGCCATTTCTGCACTCATCCATGGATACAGGATCTCTTGGCTCCCCTTAAAGTCTCATGCCGATTTTACCACACTTGAAAGATACATCAGTGCCGCACCAAACAACAAAACCGAAAGTATGACCTCACATATAAGCCTTCTGAAATTGTGTTTATTGCCTTGTCATTCAGCATAACTCTTTGACAATTATCATTGCTGGTTTCTATCCTTTGGTTTGTAAACAAATCCACATTTGCCCGAGAATTTAGGACAACAACAACAGTTACAACAACAACAACAACAAAACAAAATGGCAACTATAGGGGGAGCGCCAGAGTTAAAAACAATCCCAGACTTGCATACGTTTGCAGTCATTATAAAGGGACATTAGTCAAGAATTTGGGGTTAATGTACCAGCTTTGGGTCAAGTTTATGGCTAAATGACTCATTCCATTAATATCCATATCCATATCCAGAGAGCAACTACCCAGATCTGGACATCAATTATTAAATGCCCCCACCACACACACACACACACATGCACACACACACGTAAACAAACAATTTGTGTCCTTATGGTCTTGACATCTGCAAAAATAATACAATATATTTAACTGTGTAAGTGTACACATGGACAAAATGTAAATATAGCCATAGGATGTCTTTCCCTCTAATCTAAACTGTTTGCGTCTGAGCATATGGTCTTTAGGCCATGCATCTGTCAACAGAACAGCGTAAGCACGTGTTTGATAGCTTCTAAGAATGGAAGCGCCCCTCCTCTCTCATGGTTGATAAGCAAGGTCAGGCTGAAAGGACATCACCGTGGCCTCATGTTGGGCAATCCGCCCTGTCAGTCACTGCAATGGTTGCTATAGTCCCGCCCTCCGTGCTGAGTAAGGACAGCGGTGGTTGAGAGGTGAGGTGGGAGGAGGGGCGGTGGAGGGGAGGGCAGGAACCCTTCCAAAAGGACACAGAGTTCTCCAATCACAACGGGACGCAGTGTCATCGTTTCTATGGTCTCTCAGGTAACGGTCCTCATTAAATTGCGTTTCCGTGGATACCTGCCTCCCTGCCTGGTGTGTGTCCGTGTGAGTGTGTATCTGAGTCTGTGTGCGTGTGTGCATATGTTATGTGTGTATGTAACACTGTAAGAGCTCTAGAGACAACCAGCCCTTGAGAAACACTAGAGTCAGCCCTGAAGAACCATTGGCCGCCATCTTTTCTCATTGCAATTATCCACACAATAGCTGGCCAGCTCTCTAGTAAACTGAAGATAAGGCATGGCAATGAGCTAATTCACTGGATGCAGCCTGAGGGTGATGCACCTCTCTCCCAGCTCCCTCTTTCTGCCTTGAGGACACCTTGAGCTCAGGAAGGAAGGGGAGCTAGTCTGATGGTGGTCTTAAAGAGGCAGTCAGGCTTTTAGTCAAAAATGAGCTAGCTCACTAGCTAATCTAGTGGGGGGTCAATAGCAAAGACCCAAAAGGCCTCCAACAACAATAACCATTATCACTCAGAGACTGATAGGTCTTATACAAAACTTGTGGAGTAGCGAAGAGTTTATATGTAGTTCTAGTGGGAAAATCTAGAGTGAACGAACCATCAGCATCATACCATGTTCCATCAAAATGAACAAACTAACTGAAAAATCATCCCTTAAAATCTCTTCATTGTAAATTACTTAGCAGGGCACACCTCACAGCAGGAAACATCATATCTTTTGAAGGAGGCCTCCCTGATCCCAGTTTCTTTAAGTGCATGTAACTGTGATGAGCTTGCTCAAGGATACTTGGTTAGTTACAGAAGCATTAGAGTGTTACAGGCCATGTTAATACAAATAAGAGTTAACCTTTGGTGTGTACATGTCCGGGAGATGGATAATGGGTGTATGAGGCTTCACATTATAATTTATGTGTAGTGTATGTGACTACAATACTGGTTAATGCTTTTTGATTATCTAATGAAATAAACATGGACTATCTAATTTATCTGTCTTTTATCTGTCTATTTAGTTTTTTTTCACCAAATATACCAAATAAGGTCAAGCCTATGTAGCATAGTTAGTTCCAACGTTCATTTAAATATACAGACGAGACAGAGGCAACTTTAGTCTTTCCTCTGGATTAATGGCAGGTCCACAGCCAGCGTGAGGCAACTGTGCCTTCCCCAGAGTCTGTTTACACCAATACATTACATTAATACCAATCAATAGCTAACCAGAACCCAAGGTGGCTCTACAGGGAGGGGGCAGGGAGAGAGGACATCAATTTTAGCCCTGGAGTGCTGAGGATAGCATTAGAATATTGAAATGAAAGGACTTATACCATAACACCAGCTTCAAACGCCAGTACGTGGATGGAAAAATGACACTGGACTGTAAAATTTGTACAGTTTAGATAAACATGCTAGCAACTCTACATGTACTACACACTGAGGGTTTTGGTACAATGTACATTTGTGACATTTCTACACTTAGCAGAAAAAGATAAGAACTTTGTCACATTAAATGCTTTCTTTGGGGTTAGTGTAGGGTGACCAGACAACCAGGATTTCTGGGGACAGTCCCTGATTTTGTCCCTGGTAAAATACAAGAAAACCCACTTCATCTCTGATTTTTGAAGCTAAAACATTCCTTATTTTAATGATATTGGACTGCAGAAATAGGAATGTCCCCGTCCGGTTCCCAAGAAAAATTCAGGGCAATGTCCCTGATTTTCATCTCAGAGGTCTAGTCACCTTAGGTTAGAGACAGCTCCAAAGTTTAATGTGTCCTTGCATACAGTATGATTTTCCTTTACACCAGACTACGTGCAGTGGAATAAGGACACTCAATATGAAGTGGCAAAAAGCTCAGAACACAGACATATATTTTGGCATTGTAGACTATACCAAATATTTCTTAACTGGGCACTAATCTATCAGATAATCTATCTAGCAGTTGAAAAATAGCTATACTTTCAGTGAATTAAATATTCAGGGGAATGAAAACAAGATGGAGGAGGAACTGGCAGACAGACCTCAGAATCTCTGGCAACTCACTGTTCTGTCAGTGACAGGCACTGTGATGGGCTCTTGGACCTTCACCTCTGCTTAGGGAAGAGATGACAGCAGAGCACAATAGAGCAGAGGTCCTATGCTGCAGCCTCTTAAAGCGTCACAAACATGTTTCTACCTTCATACTCAATCAGCAGATGATAAAATAGTCTGGTTAATCTGAAGACAGAATCAGTCAGAAGTCATATGGTACAGATATACTGCTGTTGTGGTGCATAAGAGAAGACATTAACAATAAAGGGTCAACTGGTTCTTCAGAGCAATCTATGAGATTAGTTATACTTATGTAGTAAATATCTATGAGAATAGTTATACTTATGTAGTAAAAATCTATGAGAATAGTCATATTTATGTAGTAAAAATCATGGGTTTTTAGTCACAGTTGATAGTGCTCTGATAGCACTCTGCTTGCGGTAGTATATCACTGTGGTCATAACTCAGTGCTTCAGCAGCTGAAAGGGAGGTCAGTTGCAAGAGGATAATTCTAGAAACATTGGGGTCAAGGGTCAAGCTTCATACAGAGACGTCTCCGAGACATAGGTATATAGAGTGCTATGGAGTATGTGTGTGTTTTAAACTAAGTATTACATTATTATAAAGAAAAAGATCTCTGCAGCATATGGTCTGTCGGTGTGCAAGGTATCTTTGTTTGTGAACATGAATACTGTAATTTTAAATGACTACTTTTCCTCTGTCAGTTGGCTGCAGAGATCTATTTTTGTCTCTGTTCAAAGATTGACGTTTTCTGTGAAATCAATGCCTCCTGTCCTGTTCCTGTCACTTTTGATTGATATGACTACAAAAAAAATTTGTCTTGTAAAGGCATGTACACTGTAGACAAAGACATTGTCTCAGGAGAGACAAAGACATTGTCTCAGGAGAGTTCAGATTGGGGTGAGGAAGTGGACACAAAAATAAGCTTTCACTTTTTTTTTTTTTACTTCACCATATAAGAGTGACTTTACAGTATTTCTTCAATCATTTTCAACCTCCTGCTTCAAACCTACTTGAGGAGTCAATCTATATCAATTCTGCCCTTATATCCCTGTTCTTTGCTTTCTTCAGTTGTTTTCATAGAGTAAAAACACCACCTCTACCAACATCCATAGCAATGATATTTCAGCCTGAATGTTACTCTGTAAATAGTTTCATCCCTCTTTTCTATCTTCCAACAGACACTTAAGCTGGTATGGTGCAAATAACGCGGTGCTTATGTGGTGTCTGAGTGGAAGCTGATGGTTGGCCAGCAGTTCCACTCCCATGGATTCCCATAATGCCCAGCTAGTGTTCTCTGCCACATCTGGCTCAGGCCTCAACCTGGCACCCTCACCTTAGGGTTCCCTCCCCCTGCGCTGTGTGCCAGTGTTGTGCTTGCAAAGACAGAGCTGCAGACTGTTCTCACTGGGCATTACTCACAGCCCTACCTGGTCTATACATGAGAGCTGCTGAGGAGAGTGGCTTTAGTGCTCTTGCTTAAATGCAGTGCAGTCCACCGGTGGACACAATTGGTCATTGGTTCCACACAGACAAAGAACAAGTGATAACATGAGCAGAGCACAGCTACTAGATGTTTCACAGAAATGGAGTGGTGATTGCTAATTTATACATGAAAAATCTATGTCTGCACAGACATGTCAGTGCACCAAAACAGCTAAATATTTCCAGCTATGCACAGAAGTTTATGTATGTTGCCCTTTGTACTGTACTGCCCATCAGTGAAACCAAGCCCCATAGTTTAGTTTGAGTTGCCCTGTGTCATCACAGCTAGTAAGAGTTACAGCTACAAGATGTAGTTCCCTCTACGAAAATGCTGTATAACATGCAGCATTTGAAAGATTGCAGATGTACAGAATACGTAAAACATAAACCAAGAATAGGCCAAAGACTGTTCGAGAACCTCTGCAATTCCGGAAGGTTCTGTGGCTGTCAGATGTACTGAAGCATTGCACTGCAAGGGACCGATATAAGGCTGAAAGGACATGGAGGAAACATTTGATGTTGGACCTTTAACTTTTTAAATAATCCATTAAGGCCCCTGTTTTTAAGAGCGTAAACAACTACAAGCACAGACACTGAAAGCAAGCCGTCCTTTCTAGGCAATCTACACAAGGAGCAGTTAAGCTGCACTGGCCTTTTCTCAAATATGTATGACGGCCTGACATGGGCAAAGGTTTAGTGAGACAAGGGCTTGGAGGAGGCTTTTATTTTTTTCATCAGTGGACATTGGAAGTATGCACATTCAGTGTACACAATGTTAGCCTTAAAGGCAAGCATGTCATTATGCCATGAAACCAGGACTTTAGCAACACCAGACAAATAATCTACATAACACAAATCCAAAGTATCTCATCTCAAAAGATATATGTTGTGATGAAGAGCCATGTAATGTAATTTATAATAGATTCTGGTGCCATTGAATTTGGGAATCTGGCATTAAAATGGCACAGACCCACATTTCAGTCAGTGAACGTTTCACTTCAGCCAGTCCAGCATATAGGAAAAAGCTCTCGGTTGGAAAGATCAGGCTATTACAGCATTAGATAAGAATGAACTGCTGGAAAGGTCCATGATAAATAATTTGATTATAATCTAGATTACTGATACAATTCTATACAATTCTGCAAAATTACACCTGATGTTTCTCTAAATGTTCATTAAGTGTGGTTACTTAAAATTCTCCAGTGTTCTTGGACAGTATCTAGTTATCACCAGTGTTGCTTCCGGAAAATCAAAGAGAGGATTAGGGACGTTAATGACCAGTCTGCACTAAAAGTGAAAGTGCAAGAACATGTATAAGTGCACAGAGACTTGGGTGTAGGGCTCAAGCTCTATCTCAAGTCCTAGCAGCTGAACTAGATGGGTTGCAGCACACTCATTTCATCTCTCTGTCAGTCTAACATGAGGGACATCACATGGCTACTAGATGTGAAACGGTCTGAAATTTGCACATCTGAGTCTTGCTGCCAATCCAACAGGCTCTAGCATCACCCCAAATAGGACAATAGATGCTTTTATATTGTAGTCCATTGCCTATAGGTGCACAGCATGTACAGTTACAGGATGTGTTCAGCAATATACAACAGACACATCTCCAGCTAATTGACAGTAAGCATAAGTTCAATGTGTGTGTTAGCTATAAATGACAATGGGCTTGATGTGTAGTGACAGAACAGAGAACCGAAAAAAAAAAAAAACATTTATAATGTTTACTCAGTACTGTTTTTTTTTCATAATCATACGCGAGTTCCATGCAATCTTCTCCCAAGCAAACCAGTGCTTCATAAATGATCCACAACAGAAAAGAGGGCCGCTAAATAACAAGGCAGGGTGGCGAGCCAACAGAGTCCTGGCCACTGACGGCCTGCTGACAGATAAAAGCTAATTTTGTGTATGCTCAGCAGCGGAGATCAACAGTCCCAAGCAAGAGCCAGCAAGAGAACACGAAGGGAATACCAGCTAAAGCAAGCACAACTGTCAAGTCACAGCTATTCTTCAAGCAGGGCTGTGTTTCCCAACAGCATTGCTGTGCTAAAGCCAGTGTAACTAAGGAGACAGTTTCAAAATGGTAGCTCCTCAATCATTTAATGCAATCAAATGATCAATCATTTAATAAGGGTCAACAGAATAATGCATTAACAACACGCCAAGATTGAAATAATACGACAAGATGGGCTGTCTTGGACTAACGTCAGCCTTGTTAGTGATAGAGAATGCCAATGTGTGACAGTGCACACTCTCTTACTGTGAGAGCACAGTACCCATTCTGTCAGACTAATATCTCATCTTACACCATTTTGTATGTAGTCACAAACTCTTCTAACATCTTTACATCAGTGTTTTTTACTGTTTATGCAAACCACTGTTAATTACAATGGCATATTTCTCTGTTTCCAAAACTAATATCACTGTGGTTATTCTGAAGATTGTTGTATTTCTATGTCCAAAATGCAGAGGAAGTTGTCTGCCCTGGTTGAAAGAACCATATTATAATCATCAAGACAAAATACAAAACAATGCATACAATAGGGCCTGGTAAGAAAATGCTTATGTTCCAAAATCTCACCTATCAGGTTCCTTGACAAGGACCAATACTGAAGTGGATTGTAGCCTAAGAAACATGACGTTTAATTTTTATAGACTATGATGTGGCTATACAGCCATATTGTAAAATATGACAGACCCAAGGACCAGAAACAGAAATTAATGTCTCTAGATTACCTTCTCTGTTTTGTATTTCCTCATATACATTCAACTGCCTCTTTTAATCTTTGCTATACTTGTATTAGACATCTCTGTCAACCAGTAAATCCAGACTGATGCCCAGAGCATTTGTCACAGCTCCTACAGTCCCCTGTCATTTGACCATGGTCAGGTGCCAC
>PYXC01002419.1:0-10000 GCA_015244755.2 Tenualosa ilisha
TGTTCCTTTATTTGTTCCACCCTCTCCTGTATCCTCTTTTTCTCCTTTTTGCTGTTTCTCTCTTTCTTTCTCTCTCTCTTTCTCTGTTTCTGTCTTTCTCCTTTTTTCTATGTCTTCCTCTGTCAAATACGTCCTGTTGGTGTGTGTGTGTGTGTAGGAGTGTGTGTGTGTGTATGTTTGTAGGAGGGTGTGTGTGTGTATAGCGGAAGCAAGGAGGCTTATTAAGTTGGGCAAGTTAAGTGTTGTCTGGAAGTGTACACTGCTCTGAGAAGTAGGTTAAATCAAGTCCTTAGGGAGTGGAGGAAAGGTAGGTGGGGGAGCGACACAGCGAGGGAGGGAGAGTGCAGAGGAAGGGCTAGTCCAACAATAGGGTAAACACACACACACACACACACACACACACACACAGGCTCTCTCTCATTCCCTTTCTTTTTGCATCTCTCTCTCTCTCTCTCTCTCTCTCTCTCTCTCTCTCTCTTTCTCTCTTTCTCTCTTTGTCTTCATAGAATCACCTGCATACATTAGCTTGGTGTGAGAGTCACAGTCACATTTACAGTGCTCGCATTAATACCGTACCGCGCATAGCTGGCAGCAGTACAGTACAGCAGGCTACGGGCTACACGCGCTTTTGTATTAGACGCTTCCATCTCTGATCTGGGGTCAGTTTATTTAGGCACTGACACCAGAGAAGCTAAAAGCTGGGCAAGAGGCACAAACATTCATTAAGTTCCGTGTTCTGTTTTCTATTTAAAGGGGAAGAAGGGAGGAAATCTCCCTTTATGCAGAGTCAAACTCTCATACGCTGATACAGAAGATCATTGAAAAGTTCATGATGTGACGCTATGTGACACTCCCACTTATGCAGACAGGAGCTATTCATGTTTGCTCCCATTGTAACATATTATGTCTTATATGGGGTGTAGTGGTTAAGAAACCTGGCTAGTGTGCAAGTAGCCTGAAAAGTTGTGGGTTCAAATCCCAGCTGCCACTGCTGTGCCCTCAAGCAAGGCACTTAACCCTAAGTTGCTCTAGGGGAGACTGGCCCTAAACTATTGATAGTTGACAATTGTAGGTCGCTTTGGATAAAAGCGTCTGCCAAAAACATAAACATGTCCCTCTATCTCGTGACACTGACCCTTGCTTCTCCCCCAGTTGAACCCCCCCCCCCCCCCCCTCATGCTCATCTCCTGTTCTCTCTGCTTTACTGTACTCTGGAGGTGCTCAGTCACGGTTCACAGGCACCAGAGAGTCTAAGGTGAAGGCAGAAGAATTATGTGTTTCTTCTGTCCGCTGTGGCCAATGTTGAGTTCCTTTGTGAACATGTAGGAGCATGTGTGTGTATGTATGTGTGTGTCTGTGCTCTCTCTCTGTCTCACACTCTCTGGATCACGTGTGTATGTGTGAGAGAGAGGTTTTTTCAGACTCTTGTGACTGTAAAGAATTCAGTGATGGCCTCCCACATTCACCCAGTCGTCTACACAAACACACACACACACATACACTCATTCCAAACACACTCTCTCCCACCCAGCCAATGGAAACCACAAGAAACCACCAAAAGACACATTACTTATGGGCTTGCATAGCTAATGCTGCTCTTCCACAGAGAGCAACAGTTTAAGAGTGACACAGTGTAGTGTATATGTGTGTGTGTGTGTGTGTATGTGTGTGTGTGCGTGCAGAGTGTTGGTGCACTTTTTACATTTTTTATATGATGTCCAAAGTTCAAGCACAAGTCACAAGGCTTTGAGATAGTCAACTGTGCAACAGTGCAGTTGCATTTGATTGGCCTGGTGTGTATGTGTGTGTGTGCTTGTGTGCTTGTGTGCTTTTGTGTCCTTCAACCATTATATACACCAACCTGCACCTGCACACACACACACACACACACACACACACACACACACACACACACACACACACATTGGCACAAACCTCCTTATGCCATTATATTCACCAACTTGATCACACAACACACACACACACACACCATGCACACGGACACACACATATATTGGCACAAACCTCCTTATGCCATTATATTCACCAACTTGATCACTGCACACACATGCACAAACACACTCTCACACACTCTCACACACACACACACACACACACACACACATGCAGACGGACACACACATATATTGGCACAAGCCTCCTGTCTGAAGCCAGCATGTGATCAAGCCACTGGAGCTTCCCAGTGCGGGCCCGGCTCCGAGCGGCGCGGGAGAGACAGGACCATGAGAGCGAGTAAACACTCTGTGGCCTTTTGTCTCGGTG
Organism: Tenualosa ilisha; assembly: GCA_015244755.2. Taxonomy (NCBI): domain Eukaryota; kingdom Metazoa; phylum Chordata; class Actinopteri; order Clupeiformes; family Clupeidae; genus Tenualosa; species Tenualosa ilisha. The sequence continues at coordinate 2,284 of PYXC01002419.1, forward strand.
GCTTTGGCCTCCGTCGCCTGCCCAAGTTTCCATGTGGGTAGGGACCTGCACTGTGATTTTCCATCCAGGCGCCGGAAAACAAAAAGGTCGTTCGGAGTCCAGCTGTGTCGTGGTGCACAAATCGAGTTTTTTTTGTTTTGGTTTTTTTTTGCCCTGAAAAGGTTTATGTTTTTTTAAAAAAATTTCAGTGCTTAAAAAATACTTTTAAGGATGAAGATCTCAATCTCCTGTCTTTATCTTTTTCACTGCCATGCATTTAGGACCGCTCTGATTCAAATCTTCATTTGTTTACAGGAATCTTAATCCGGCACTTTGTTCTGCTGTAATCCACTCAGGTCATGTCACAAGTCAGATGGAACCGATGCGGTGCAATTCCTATCTGTTGGTGGTGTGTGTGTGTGTGTGTGTGCGTGTGTGTGTGTGTCTGTGCTTTTCCCAAAAGGCTTTTCTAAAAGTGCGCCTACATGCCTTTTCGAAGGTCAGAGGTCACATTCTCCTCAGCTTGGGTTGCTTTCTTCCAGGTTTCCACTACAGACATGCCACCTGGTAGAACTTTCTGGAATCATACTTTGTTTCAGGCTGTATGTAGTGCTAACTCTAGTAGCCGTCTGTCCCATTAAACTCTATTCAAAAGCACACACAACCTATTCAGCGACTCACTGCCAGAGCCAGAGACATTCTGGCAATCGTCCTCCTTTGCCTACAGGCAAATAATATACAATGGTTTACTACTGTTTTGACAGTCGCACTTAACTGTGTTTTTATTTTGCTCATGGAAATGTTGACTTTAATGAATATTGTTATTGTTGGAGTGCATGAAAAAATGACGCTGTCACGGCCATCAGTCGTAAAGAACTCTGCATGAGGAGGATGTGTTTGTTGCAGACCCCCAGTGATTTGTCAGTGCTCGTCACTTCTCCGCCTGGACCATCCCGGCTTTAAATCATGTTAATGGGTCAAGGGCGGCATACACACAGGCTCAACAGGTGGGTTGGATGGCCAGGATGGCTGGCCCTGTACAGAACCTCAGGCCACATGAAAGCAGCTGAAGGCCTGTGGAGAAACGCCACTGGACAGGACACACTCCCAGACAGGACGCCATAGTTTGTAATTACAGAGGAATTCCGCCCACAGCCTGCTCTGTCAGTCTGATATTTTAGTAGGTGTGGCACATGTAGCACCCGTCCATCCATCCATGTGTGTTTATGTGTGTGTGTGTGTGTGTGTGTGTGTGTGTGTGTGTTTGATGTTTGGGCTTGTCCCCCGTGTCAAGGGAATGCATGATTACAGGATACACTCTCACAGAGGGGTGTCCTAGGTGACATCACTGACGGACAGAGCCCCTCCTTCCACACCGGATTCCCAGACAGACTTCTGGCTAATCTTAAGTCTGCACCACCCAGCAGGCTACTCTTATAGCTCAAAAAAGTGTAGGAATATTCTCTAATGAACGAGTAAAGGCCATCAGAAATCAGTGAATGGGTGAGGCCCTTTCTCTGGTGGGATGGAATTTCGAAGGGTGGAAAATCATGTAAATAAAATCGCACTAAGCATCAGTTTAAGTACAGTGTGCGTTTTAGGTATGTACACTATGTTTCAGACCACATGTGAGGGGATACTGACCACCACCATCACCATGTCCTTTCCCTCTCCTCTCCTCTCCTCTTCTCCCTCCTCTCTTCTTTTTTCCCCCCGTTGATTTGAATGAGCCCGAAATAGAGTTCTCTTCACTCGGCATAGCTAGGACTGCGGGCACATGACGAGTATCCACTCAGTTACAGAGCAGGGGAGAGAGAGAGCGAGAGAGTAGCTGAGTGAAAGAGAGAAGTGAAAGGGAAACAGAAGGAAGCTGTAAGAAACTGAAAATAAAAGAAAAGGTGAACTGTGAAACCGTGATGGCAGTACTGTGTGTGAAACTGTGTGAAACATCATGTCTTATGCACATGACATTATTTGCAGCGTGTTCACTGCAGTGTAATATTCACGTTTTTTTCCTCTGGAGAAAATTGACCTCTAACAGTCCTGTGTGAAAACACCTCTGTTGATGGTTTAAGATCATCCCTAAAGCCCGGTCTTCGTACAGTGTCTGCAGTGCATTCTAACACCACAGGCGCAAGCCTCCCCCCACCACTGGCTTGGTGATGAATGTTCTCGTGCAATCATGTGCGACGGGGTTTCTGTCCGTGGGCTGCGGGACCGCCCGGAGTCCCGTATGATTACAATGCCACGCTCAGCGCCCGTACAACTAATGGCTCCATTTACCACAGAGCATTTCCCCACTGCTGCTGTGGTCATAAAACTGGAAAAACAATAGAGAACTGCTCTTGTGTGTGTGTGTATGTGTGTGTGTGTGTGTGTGTGTGGGTGGGTGGATGGGGGTGTGGGGGTGTGGGTTCAGGGCTGTGACTGTGAGAGCTTGTTGACTGATCAAATAGCTATCTTTATTGATCAGGCGCTGATGGATTTATCCAGGGCCATTGTGTGTTCAATTAATGGTCTACTTTGTGTGTGTACGCACATTTGTGTCTGTGTGTCGTCGTAGTTTTTTAACCCTGTGTGTTAGTCTACCTTTTCATGTGTTCGTTTGTGTGAGTGATTATGTGTGTGTTCAACTGCGTCATATGTCACATAACCTCTATTGTGTGTGCATGTGTGTACATAGTTAATGTTTTGCTGTGAGCTCTTTTACTAATATTAAGATGTGTCTAGAAGTAAACTTTACATGGTCTTAGAGTTTGGCAGGTTACAAAGCCTGTGGCAACAGTAGAGCCATTAATCCCTGTATAGTTTACACACAGATGTAGGCCTTTTAGTGGACTTCTTTATCATTAGCCAAATGCTATCAGTGTTTGTAATTTCTCTGTGCTTGTGGTCGTTGCCAACAGCACCAAGGACTTTAGCATTGTACTAATCTATCAGTTGACCCACAGAAAGTGAGACGGTGGGTCGACTGGGTTTGTTTGAGCCGGAATGGAGGTGAGCGTACGCTTAAGGCCTGGGGCAGTTTCAGCAGTCCCTATACCTGTATGTGTTATGTAAGTGTGCTGCTAACACTGATAACAGGCCCCAGGGCTGTGTTTGCATACCTTATCACCAGAGAGGAGCCAGGACCTGCAGGTACCACCTAGTTCAACCTTCATGCACTAGGGTTATGTGTGTGTGTGTGTTTGTGTGTGTGAGAAAGAAAATGAGGGATTGTTCTCTTTTTTTCCACAACGGCATGGGGGATCATACCAGGAAGAGTGTGATTGTGTGTTCATTGTTGGTGAGCATGAGAGGTTGTGTTTCACAGCATCTTACCTCTGAATTGTAAAAAGACTTGTGTTGACTTCCCTTCCCATTGCTTATTGTGTAGAGAAGTATAAAATTATATGTCCTCTGTGTGTGTGTGTGTGTGTGTGGTGTGTGTGTGTGTGTGTGTGTGTGTGTGTGTAAACATACCTGGTGAGCAGGAACAAACTGCATAGCTCAGAATAACACAGCCAAGCCCTCTGCCCCATGAAATATTAACCATCATCTCAGGCCTCGGCCCCACAGATCTCTCTGTGTCAGAGCGCTTTAGTCAGGTGAAGAACTACAGATATACTGCTCCGCATGCCTTAAGCTAAATGGCCTATTTTAGCCCGCTCTTAAACAGCTGCTCCTTCAAAGACCTGGCTTGGCTTGCAAGCACTGCATTGCTTTCTTGATGTCTTTGTATACAGACTCACCTGTCTTTTTGAAAGTGGTTTCGATTAGTCAAGAATATGTGTATGTGTGTGTGTGTGTCTTTTGTGCTTCATTGGCTCCAGTGTAATCTTGTGTCTGTGCCAGAAACACACAGAATACGTAACTCTGCACATAGGCTAATTTTAGCTGCAGCAACCTGTGAACACTTGCAAAAACCTCCGGTGGAGTGACTCCCTGGTTCGACTTCAGTCTCTTACCCAGTCTCATTGATCAACTGGAGCTGGCTGCCTGAGACTCTCTCTCTGTGTGTGTGTGTGTGTGTGTGTGTGTGTGTATATATGTGTGTGTTAAAACAGAAAACCACCTCTAGTGAAGATAGGCTTGAGGTTTTGGCCCCTGATGCTCTTAATATAGGGAAGTGTGTCATTGGGCCGAAGTGGCTCGTTAAAAGTCTGCAGTCCCCTACTTCTCCCCAGGGCGCTTATCCAACTTCCCTTGATCATTGATTCAATCCCATTCACTTCACCAGACGGGTGCCAGCACTGCCAGACACAGGGGACAGGTCCTCTAATTAGGGCTTTGGGTGCCCTTCGTCGTGCTTTGCCAAGCTCTTACTTGGAGAGGGTGAGAGAGAGAGAGAGAGAGAGAGAGGAAGAGTGAGATGCAGAAAGAGGGAGAGAGAGGTACTGGGGAGGAGGTGGCAGACATTCACACAGCCTGACCTGAGATCAGAAGAGATCAGTGGATTTCACAGTGTTTGCGGCTTGTGACAGACTCATTGATCAGAGCAACCCCAGGCACTCTGATGATATGAAAGGTGGCTTACTAGGTCAAATGGATGCAGTGCGGTAGCAATGCAACCTGGCTAGCTAATCAATTATGCTGTATTTACTTTTACTTGCTCTCTCTCCTCTCTCACTTGCTCTCTCTCTGTTTCACCTTCTCCCACTCCTATTCCCTCTCTCTCTCTCTTTCTTTCCCTCTTTTACCATTGTTTCATTTGCGTTTCCTTCTTCCCTTCCCTTGCCTTCCCTCCCTCTCCAGCTCTGCCTCTTGCCCTGAGGCTACGCACAGCGTCCTGAGTGTGCAGCATCTAATTAAATAATCAATCTGCACTGTGGGTGGCGGCTGCTTATTGACTTGTGTGTGTGTGTGTGTGTGTGTGTGTCTGTGTGTGTGTTTGTGTTTGTGTGGGTGTGTTTTTGTGAAGAGGGGGTGATACAGATGAATGACCACCAAAGGTTAATGAACAGCTTTTTTCATTACACGGGAGAAGGCGATATGTGGTCTGTGCTTGCTCATGTCTGACTGATACAAGTGTACTGACTTTAGCATCCACCATGCACACACATACACACCCAAGACAAGGAACATCTGACATACACAGATTATTCTTATGCTCACCAAAACATAGTCATGCAAACAGTGTATACATTATTAATTATGAAAGTGATACATTATTAAAACACTATCCCTTCTTGGGCCTCATTATATACACATCTAAAGAAGTGGCATGTATTAAATAATTCAGAAGGCAAGTGAAGGCGATCTCTCATGAGGAAAAAATAATATTATACTATAGTATATTTTTAGCATACTAATTTATCTTATTACCACACAATGCTATATTTTTAGCATACTAATTTGGCATACTAATTTATTTTAGCTAATTTATCTTAATACCATACAATACTATATTTTTTGTATACTAATTCATCTTATTACCATACAATGCTATATTTTTAGCATAAATTTGAGCACCCATAACCAGACACAGAGCAGCCAAATGAATCTTTGGCTTTATGAGGCTTTATGAGGGTTGCACTGTTCTGCTGTAAGAGGGACAGATGTGTTGCACGTCCGTGAGGTCTAGTGTAATGCAGAGAGTGATGCAGTGGAAAGTGTCTGTGTGTGACCTGGGATGCCAGGATGACGGGAGTGTTTTGATGGAGGATTAGGATGGAGCGTAGCCCAGCATAGCTGCCATAACTGATGTGTGACGGGGATTAGTGAGAGCTGGGTCCCATGGTTGTGATGATGGCCTTCTGCTAGCAGGCAGCTAGCACAAGCATGCCTGAAACAATTGCACACATACACACACACACAGACAGGAGTACTGTACTGACTGAAATCTGTACAGTCCAAGAGCCATGTCATACATACAGTATCTCTCTCACTCTCTCTCTCTCTCTCTTTTATACAGACACACACACACACACACACACACACACTCACATGCACACACAAATTTCAAACAAGACTAAACAGACATATATCTTGCACTCTCCCATGCTTTTAGTGGATATAAACATGTGTCCCCCGGTGTTATCTTTCTGGTAAGTGTGTCTTGCGTAACAGTCCCCTCCTTGGCTCATTGCCCCCGATGGCCCGCGATGTTCAACTGGTGTAACAAGATCCTGGGGTGCAGAGCATGAGAACAAATTTAGGCCCTCTCTCCTTCCTCTTCTATCACTCGTTTACTTTCTCTCTCTCTCCCTGTCTGTATGTGTGTGTCTGTGTGTGTGTTATGCAATCTGTTTTAGCCAGACTGGACTGTCTAACCTTGGTGATTTAAGAGACAGGGGAGTTATAGTGAGATAGCGAGTGTCCTGTCTCTCTGCAAGGGGAAGAGAGTTCGCTGGCTAAAGGACTCAGCAGCTTGCAGACTAAGTTATGTTTTACTTTCTCTCCATATGGGAGTCCTTTCTTTCTTTCTTTCTCTCTTTCTTTCTTTTTTTTTGTTCTCTTTTTCTTTCCAGTCTCCACTGGCTGCCCTTGTCTGTCTGTCTATGAGTTGGGGGTCTGGACAGTGAGAGTCAGGTATCCAGGTCACTTTTTGCATACTTACATACAGATTTTTGCATGCAGCACACTGTTCTTCTGGCATGTGACACTGGACACCAGAATACCAGGGAGAGAACTGGGTTAGCAAAGGAGCCAGCATGATGAAGACTCTGACTCATCCCTCAGACTAATACAGACACACACACACACATGCACACACTCTCACGCATGCACACAAATGCACACGCACACACACATTTGCACAAAAGCACACATAATCAACAGAGTTTTCACGCCTTTTGGGTTGTTTACTGTGTTTGTGTGCTGGCAATGCCTGCTGTTGTGTCTACAAGTGACCTGGTTTTACCTCAGAAATAAAACCAAGATGATATTACAAATCTCTCATCTCTCTCTCTCTCTCTCTCTCTCTCTCTCTCTCTCACACACACACACTCTCTCTCACACAGACACACTACTTTGTTCTCCCTCCTTGCCTGTCTATCCTCTGTTGTCCCTCACCTCTGGGTGGCCCCATTGGTGGGGGCTTGTGGGTAATGAAAGCAGAGGTGTGGTGTGCAGAGCAGAGCAGCTCAGAGTCCAAAACGGCGTCAGTGGAAGGACGGTGGGGGTCATTATTTCTGACGGTGTGGGTCATTATTTCTGACGGTGGGGGTCATTATTTCTGACGGTGGGGGTCATTATTTCTGTCCAGATGTTTGCGAGCGGCGCTGTGGCGGGGCTCTCTGGGAAAAAAAAAAAGGTCTTTAATGTTGGAAACTGAAAGCAGGATTATGTGACTGAGATGAAGCAGATGGGGGGAGGTCTGTAGCCCAGTTAGCACCCGGTTATCAACCTACAAATAAGAATCACCGTCTGGGATGACTACACACGTATCACCCACCCCCCCTCCCCCCGTGCAGAGTGTGCAGAGAGTGTATGTGTGTGTGTGTGTGTGTGTGTGTGTGTGTGTGTGTGTGTGTAAAACTGAAATTTATTCAGTTGCAGACACAGTTTAATGGAGAAGCGGCACAGGTGGAAAAGGCTAAAGCAGCAAAAGTAGGCCAGTGTGTGTGTGTGTGTGTGTGTGTGTTGTGTGTGTGTGTGTGTGTGTGCGCGCGTGCTGCACTGTGGCTTTGGCTGTATCCAGATGAACACTCTCACTAGTAGCTCTCTCCCTCAGGTTTAACAGGCTCGTGCATGCTGCCTAATTACTCAGTCCAGATGGCTGACACCTAATGATGAGAGGCTTCAACTAATGGAGCCT